>JAOEGT010000005.1:2257779-2269982 GCA_025447795.1 Speoplatyrhinus poulsoni
GACAACACAGCCCTCAGGTTCATAGGGGCACCCAAACCTCTCCACCACGATAAGGTGATGGTTCCCGGAGAGGAAAAAAAAAAAAAATATATATATATATATATAATTTTTCTTCAACAAAAAATATTTTATAAGTTGCTTATTATAAGGCTACCTTCAATATGGAGATATTACAGATGCTATTCAATCTCACTATTTCAGTGTGAGGGAACCATTTGCAATGCAACACTTTTATTAAGCATGAATGTATTGTAGGAAACGATGTGAACTGCCATCTTATCTTGGGTGACCTGAAAGTTGCACAGTCATTACAAAATGGAGGATTAGGAACACCAGGAGGTGGAAGAGTACGTCAGTAACCAGGTGCCACGTCGCTTTCCTGGAATATCTCCCTATCAGATGGCCTGACACCTCTGCATCTAACCCTGTCTCCAGGTGTGAGTGTTCCTGTCAGGGGCGGAGGTGGGGGCGGCGTACATCCCCCCCAGTTTCGTAAATAACAAAAACACCCCCCCCCCCCCACACACACACACACTTTTGAGATTAAACTTTTTTTTTTTTTTAAACAAATGTTTAAAAACAAATGTTTTTTTTAAACAAATGTAACTCAAGTTATGCTACATCGGACGTAGCAACTCGAGTTACATTTGTTTATTTGCCTACTTTGATGACCACCATAAGGCTACCAGCATTGACAAGTCCACTGTAGTCCACTATTCAATTCCCCACCCTCTTTGGTTGTTGCTATAGGCATGCCGGTAAAGTAAACTATTTGCACCTGGCATATAGGCTAATGGTGATTGATAACAGTTAGATATATTCCAAAGGAAATAATAGCACATTTCTCAAATAATAGTTCTGAAATATCAGAGAGAAACAGATATAACTACAAAATGCTTTTAAGAGCTACAGTATCTTATAATTCCACCAGTCTCAATGCACAATCTTGCCAATTCACATGAATGACAAACATGTAGGCTAGACTACAGTAACAGCAATATCCTTACATAACTGGGTAAGTCAGCCTACATTGTTTTATTTTAAGATAATGTTTAGTTATGACTTCCTATAGTTTTCATTACATTGGCTTGCTTTAGACATTTGTTTCGCGCACCAATATTTGTCTCACATCGATCTGGATCTCATAATCGCATTAGGGGTGCACGATATTGACAAAATGTGATATGGCGATATTGATCATGAAAATGGCAATAACAATATTAAGTTAGATATTTTTAAACATGAATAAAAATGTATGGGAATGGTTTGGGTTATGGGATAATACATCAAAATATATTCATAACATAACAAAACAACACATTTTCAACTGACAGTCATATTGGACTGGTACAACAGTAATTCCAAGACACAGAAGAGGCATTCTTATACTGTATACTTTCTGCAACATTTCCAATATGATATTGCGGAACGTGATATTGCGATAACGATACTGAATCGATATATTGTGCACCCCTAAATCGCACAAGACACTTTACTGTAAGCTACCATACACTGCGCTTAGATCGTTAAAAAAGGGCCTATACTGTATTAACAAGTAACACATTAGTTGTCCAAGGTTGTTCATAAAAACTATCACAGTACAGGCAGACAATTTAGGGTCCTACCATAACTGTATAGTATACCAACAATTGTAATAATAAATAAACAGTATATAAGTGTCCCCTAAAACCTAAAGCAGTTGACAGCATAAAAGGCACAGTCGGCGATTGTAAGCTAACACACTTTTTGTCAAATTCAGGGGGCGTCTGAGGGAGCACCTTGTGGCATTGGTATTCAGCTCCACCTGATTCAAATGCATGGATCTTCATCTAGCTCTGCAGAAGCCTTCATTAGAATGATGTGTGTTGGAGCAGAACATCTAACATATATTCAGGACAGTGGGTCCTGAGGACCAGGGTGGAATACTTTTTTGTTTTGATACAGCTCAATAATCAACTATCTTCCTTCAGCATCACTGACTTCACCTTTAAACACCACCACCCAGGTTAAATTCAAGTTGGAAAACAAGCCTGCTGTTACAGAAGTTCGCCTCTTTTCATTTGCTGTTTTACAAATGTTTCAGAGAAATAAACATGCACACGACTAAACAATATTAACACCTAGCGCGACTTGGTCATGTTCTGGACATGGTGAGAAAACAACAGTGTTTATGAAGGCAGTGTGTGTGTGACGCACAGGAATAATACTGGAATACATTCCATCATCTTTCATAAACTCACATGATGAGTTTGAAACAAAAACAGCAACGTTCTGTAAAGACGAGTTCAAACACAATCAACGGGAATAACGAACACAAACGTGTTAAATATGTCCTAAATATTAAAGATACCATAACTTGATACCGTAGAGGCATTGTCAAAATCACAATCACAATTCTGAGACACCACCAGTAATGTGCTGAAGGCATGCATTAATTGCCAGCCCTGACACAACCGTCTACCGTACACTTCTGAAACACTACACGTATGCGTCGTGCTTGTACCAGATTCACATCAGCTAATGTAAAGTGCGAACTAGTTCTTTCATTAGATATTGTGAATTAATGATCCCCGGGGTGCGCAACACCTTCACTTCTAGTCTAGATAAGTTACTTACAAAGACATTGCAGATGTGCTCTACGCGGCGAAGTCTTGAATTCCCGCAGACGTTTTTTTGCGCTGGCCAAAAGTTGCAGTTCTGCCTTCCACCACAAGTAACAATGCGCGATCATGAGCTTCTAAAACACACTTGTTCTGTAGGCTACGCCAGAAGACTCGCGAGAACACACACATACTACATTTAACCTAAAAAAACACTATTACACAGGGCAGTCCAGTAGGCACTGGCAGGGTGTAGCCATATCCCCATGGGTGTAGCAGATACATTCATTTAAATGTTTGTCCAAAGTCCAGATTGGCGTTATTACCATTGTGAGTTGAAAATACAAGTTTTATAAAAAAACAATTATTTAATTTCAGTCACTTACGTAGCCTACGTAATCATCGTGGACTCCAAGACTGTCTCGAACTATTCACTACTCCGTTCTTCTCAGCCGAGCTGCGGTGATGAATTTGTGATTCTGCAGGGTTTTAGCAGAACCAAGGACTCCGCTTTACATGTTCCCGATTTCCCAGCATAGCATCGCATACTGTATGAATTAGGGGAGACCGGGAATATGTAACATTTTATAATTCTAAATATTGTAGGGTTTTTAATTTAAACTAGTGCGTTCACAATTTCAAACAAACTAAATTATTTACACGTGTCTGCTATTAAATGGTGTAGATATGATATCTATACCACAAACAGAAATTCCATGGTTTAGTCTCAAACACAAGGAGTGAAATGTTAAAATGCACCCAATGGGTTAGTTGCAAGTGTAACATTATCTGGGGTAAAATTAAACATTACGAAAAAGTTGTAACAAAAAAAGTGATAATTAATGATGTTTATTTAACACGTGACGTAAGCCTCAACATGGTGTGTGCGTGTGTGTGTTTGAGATTGTGTATTATGAATTAATAATATACTAATACACAAAGAATAGTGTAGCATAGATGTGTAGTGTCTTGCTGTCTCGTTTTCCTGCCAGTCTTTCTACTACATACTGAAATTCAGCGAAAATAAATATATACACATCTTAAACTTTGCTTGGTTGTTATGTAAAAATTTTATTGGTGATACAGAAAACATGACATAGGCATACTATAACCCAAATGCTTGCCTTAACAAGTGAGTCTTAAGTAGATAAAAAAATATAAAAAATGCTCAGTGTCCACAGACTTCAATGAGACTTGGAAGACAATTGCATAGATTGGCAGCCACCTCCTCAAAAGCACACTCACCCTTAAATAGCCTTAAGGCACACTCATCCTTAAATAGAACATTAAAGCACAGTCACCCTTAAATAGCCTTAAGGCACACTCATCCTTAAATAGAACATTAAAGCACAGTCACCCTTAAATAGCCTTAAGGCACACTCATCCTTAAATAGAACATTAAAGCACAGTCACATTTAAATATCTTTAAGGCACAGTCACCCTTAAATAGCCTTAAGGCACACTCAACCTTAAATAGAACATTAAAGCACAGTCACCCTTAAATAGCCTTAAGGCACACTCAACATTTTAAGAAATGGCCTTAAAAAATAAATAGTTTTAATATTGTGTGTATATATATATATATATATATATATATACACAAATATACAACATAAGAAAATGTATGTGTAACTTCACCCTCTGCTCAGTGATGGGGACCATCATTAACATTAACATTTCAATTTGATGACAGACGTGCGGAAAATGTACTGTTGGAAACCAGCCAAGTCCAGGCTGATTTTAATACCATAAAATCCACACAAACTACACTTTTAAATACAACAATGGAAAGGAATTTGACACAGAAAGGAATTAAGAAAAGGTTTTTAAAAACATCACCATAAAGGGAGGCCCCCGGCCAGAAGCTAATACTATTTGTGGGGCCTTGGCGTGGAAAACATTGGGAACCCCTGTCCTAAAACAAGCAGAATAGTGTTAAATATGTGAAGATTAGTGAAAAGTAAAGCATTCGTGTGGAAAAACAGCATGTGGATAAACCGCAGTGTCCTTTGAGCTATACTGGTTTGGTAGTAGGACGTGTGGCAGCAACACATGGCTAATACTAAATGTAACTGAATTAATTACCCAACAAACACATTGTGGGAGCTGATGCTGTCGTGGTTCATCACTGCTGAATCATCATAAGAACTGTTTCAGGTGGGAGTTCGGCTGGGCTTTGGAGTTTCATGTTCCATCCACAGTTCCTCCTGTAGGAACACAGCGTTATCTAAATGGTAAATGGACTGCAGCAGCTCCAGCAAGGGACCCCAAACTTCCCTTTCCCGAGCCACATTAGCAAGCTCTGACTGGGGGATCCCGAGATGTTCCCAGGCCAGTGTGGAGATTTAATCTTTCCACCTAGTCCTGTGTCTTCCCAGGCATTTCATTGCCATTACTTGTTATGTATTGTAATGACAAATACATATTTGAACCATCTTTTAATTGAGAGGCGCTTTTATATTTTTAATCTCTATGGGCCATTCCTGGTTAAATAACGGATCAGTCATTTTAAAAACAAATCAACTCACCCGCGTATTTTCCAAACAGCAAATGCAACACCACCAGCAACGCCAACCAGGCCAACCAGGCCAACCAGGACAAAGATACCAATGGTGGTGGAACTCCAATTTGCATGAAGGTGAGGTGAAGTATAGTTTACTGGTGCTTGGTAAAAAAAAAACAGAAGAAAATATGCATTTATTTTTTAATAAGTGATTTTATTTGTTTGTATTATTTTAACACTTGTTTGCCTCATTATCATCATCCCATTAAATTATACACAGCAGCAGAGTATACTATTGTTATTATTAAACATATACTCAGTCATGCAGAATGTGCAGGCATGTGCACACCACACCACCCCCCACACACACACACACACACACATCACCATTTACAGAGCATGTGGAACAAGGCAGTGGATCAAAGACACATCTTGGCATACTTCCCAGAAGGAAGAGCAGTTGTGGCTGTGCTGCATAGCAGACATGCAGCCCACCAATCACACACAGATGCAACATAAATTAGAACATTACCTGCAGATCACTGGCAATAGAATCCATAAGATACATTTTTGTGAATAATATTGAACAGTGTAAACAATGTGCATCTAAATATCCATTCATGAAGGCTTTCCATGTTGGATTACATACTGTACGTACCTGAGGAGTATTGGGGGCTCTCCGTTGGACCTACAATGACTTGCTTTGGTTCCTTCACCAGTAGAAGCACCGTGCTGATAAGCTCCCCATCTATCAGGGCTCTCCTTCTGCTACTTCTAGCAGGTACGATGTGACACTCGTATGTCCCGCTGTCACTGCTGCTGATGTTGTGGACAACCAGGGACAATTCTCCACTCATCAGCGACTGGTCAGACAGCCCAACTCTTCCCTGGAAAGATGGATCTTGCTTGGTCAGGTCAGGACGCAGACTCCGATACAGGAAGACGTATGTGGACTTCATGGCTGGTTGAGTCCACTCTAGCACTCTGATGGGGACAGCCGAGCGACAAGGCAGAGTGACAGTCTGTCCTGGTTCCACAGTGAGCGTGGTCTGACCTGGAAGACACACCATGACAAAAACTGGTAGCTACATTTTCCCAATGTAGAATTATTGTTTGACACTTTAGCAAATCCTGTCCTGTAATACTTAATGTTTCCTTTTTCCTGAATATCTACAAGAAAGGCACATGTTAAGTCCATTATCTCCTGTCAGTTGGACATTTTCTCAAATATTCTCATTTATCTCACGATTTTCATACTCTTTTAGTTGAAATCACTGGTGTAACCTACTTTATTCATCTGGTCTGCAAATACCCAAAAGTGAAGTTGCACAATTGCTTAGTAAGACAACTCGGTGAAAACATCTATGTGATCCAAATCAGTGTCAATTAATGCTTCTTGGCATCACCTGGGAGCTCATCATAATATAAATATACAGGTGCATCTCAATACATTTTAATATTGTGGAAAAGTTAAGTAATTCCACTAATTTAATTGACAAAGTGAAACTCGTATATCGTGGATTAATTAAAGCCTCGCGAGACCATCCTGATCTCACAAGCTTCTGTTAAATTTCGCTGTGAGAATCCAATAGCATCGAAAGCCTCGGAGTCATTTTGAATGCGTCTGAGTAGCAATTGAACTTTCCAATCAGCGTCGTGTTTATAGCTATATGGGTGTGGTTTAGGGGTGCCGACCATTGTGCCGACAGCGAAAACAACAAGATGGTTCATCCAATCAACTGCCAAGTATTTTTTTGAAGTTACAGTCATTCACAAACAGCTTCAATGTAAGGCTCCCCAAACGGATTTGTGACAATTCCTCTGACATGCCAGGTTAGATGAATTACCCAAAAAGTGAAATATATCAAGCCTGTATTAGTTTTAATCTTGATTATTACAGTTTACAGCTCATGAAAACTCCAAATTCAGCATATCAGAAAATTTGAATATGACATAATTTTAATACAGACATGTCGGCCTTCTGAAAAGTATGTTTGTGTACAAGCACTCAGTACTTGGTAGGGGCTCATTTTGCATTAATGACTGCATCTATGCAGCGTGGCATGGAGTCAATCAGCCTGTGGCACTGCTGAGGTGTAATGGAAGCCCAGGTTGCTTCGATAGCAGCCTTCAACCCGTCTGCATTGTTGGGTCTTGCGTCTCTCATCTTCCTCTTGACATTACACCATACATTTTCTATGGGGTTCAGGCCAGGTGAGTTTGCTGGCCAATCAAGCACAGTAATCCCATGGTCATTGAACCAGGTAGGCTACTGGTACCTTTCCTTGGCAGTGTGGGCAGGTGCTAAATCATTTCTTACACGTCAGTGAGCAACACTCGCCACACCCATTAAACGCTGCAAACGTTTTTTAACTTTCGTAACGTTCATTCAACTGAACGCACCCAATATTTCTACAGGCAAATACGGTACCACCACCACCCACCATCCTGATCTCTCAAGTTCCAATGTCATATGCAGAGAGTGTAATAATGATTTTATAATTCTAAAATCTTTGCAACCACTGAAGAGACCAGGAGCGTTACATCTTTTATCAATTGAAATGCATTACAATGCACCATCTTTGCATAACTATAACATCTTTTTTTTTAACGTAATTGTTTTTTACGTTGCTTAATTACATTTTACATTTTTTTAAGGATTTTTTTTTACGTTTCCTAATTTCTTTTTTTTATTCTTATTTTTTTTTACGTTGCTTAATTTCTTTTTTTTTTAACGTAGCTTAATTTCTTTTTTTATACATTTTTAAAAAAATTATATATTTATATATTTTTTTTTATTTAATAAAAAAATATTTTTACGTTGCTTAATAAAAAAAATATTACGTAGCTTAATTTCTATTTATTTCTTTATTTTTTTTACATTGCTTAATTTCTTTTTTTTATTTATTTTTTACGTTGCTTAATTTATATATATATTATATATATATATTTTTTAATTAAATTAAATTTTTTTATTTAATTAAAAAATATATTTTTACGTTGCTTTATTAAAAAAAAAAATTTTTTTTTTTTTTTTACGTTGCTTAATTTCTATTTATTTCTTTTTTTTTTTTACCTTGGTTAATTTTTTTTATTATTATTATTTTACGATGCTTAATTTCTTTTTTGTTATACATTTTTTATTTTTTTTATTAAACAGCAAATAATACAAGGCTTCAGTATACAAATGAATGTATACAAACAGAACAGAAACAATAGCCAGGGTACAGCACATTACAAGAAAATATTATAAAGTGTACAACTATTAATGGTTTTGATAGCCTTTTTGTTAGTCGAGGTATAAATCATATGTATATTTGTTTATTTAAAGTAATACACAATGAAAGCCCGCCGTGACGACAGCACTGAATGCAAAACAAATTCACGGTTATAGTTTATAAAAGTAATAATACAAAAAAAGCTTTGCAATGCCTAGTTCAATTGCGGCGCAGCCTGCCGTGAATACAGCACCCGTCTATTTAATCAGTAGTGAACGAAAGTCCCATTGAAAAGCCTGCCCATAATTCCCAGGGCAACCAGCCCTATGGGACCACGTAAGATAACGGGATCTACAAACATTTGATATAATATTATGATATATATATTGACATATTATTTATTTCTATAGTATATATATTTATCATATCAAATGTTTATTTCTATAGTATGTATTTTTCAGCCAACTGTTTTATATCGATGTATTTACTATGTAAGATGTCCTTGAGTTTTTAGAAAGGCGTCCAAAATAAAATGTATTAGTATTTATTATAATTTGTATTCTCGCCTCGCCGTTGACTACCATAGATATTATTTCCAAACGCGGAACTGACCTCGGCTCTCTATTGTAAACGATGTTTATATAAAACAATGTTTATACAGCACAAACTGTTTTATGAGAACAGTGTTGGTCTACCGGTATTTACGATAATCGCTGAAAGGAATAATTTGTGTAGTATGCTTTATATCACTATAGAATACGATATTGCTTTTATCAGTGCGTTAGCCGGCTGGCTGGCTAAAATGTGGACATGCGCGGTACGGGTCGGGCAGCCAGTGCAGTGCGCAGTCACACGCATGCGCAGGACGGTACCAACAGCGATCATGGCGGTCATGCAAGCAGAACTATGCTGTCTTTGATATTAATATACAACACCAGCATGCGAATGTTTCAGTTTATTTGGCGTGTAGAAAGCGACATACGTCAGCATGCTAGCGAATGCTTAGTTGCGTTTAACGTAGATCGACCACGTAATCGACAAGGTCATAGGATACAGGCTAATGGAAAGACGTGGGTGTGGACTGGATAAAACGTGCTTTTGAATAAATACAATCACTGTGAACACTGGTAGGCACCGCGGATAAGATGAGCCTGCTCCATCGGCCTCTGGTGTCTTGATGTTGCATCAGCAGCTATGTTAGCAGCTATGTTAGCATATAGGCTAGCTAGTTCCTGTACGAACCCCTACTTAACTGCGTGTCCAACAGAAAAGTATCCATATATTTACTCTCTTATTACTAATTCCGTGCACGTTATGTCATATTGTGTATTTGTTATTTATGTGCGGATATCCTGTACTGTCTCTTCTGTTGCCGAAAGAATTTCCCCTCAGGGATCATACATATTTATGACTTGACATGACTTTATCATGTGTTGTTACACATAGACAATTAGGGTTTACAATGAGTTAAAGTCAACCAGTCATTCGTACCTAAAATTATACCATTCCAGAATTCCAAAAAGCAAACCTGTTGGTTTCCATACACGTTTGTCTTAGGAACACAGTCCCTCATGTTTAAAACTTTATGATGGTTTTTAACCTCGACATGTACAAACGTACTATAGAAACCATATAATTGTGGATTTTGGTGGCAAGGACCTTTAAGTGATGTGAAAAATAGCAGCGTTGTTAGGCATACTTGATGAATGAAACAACAGTATGTTATGTTCCGAGTTGTTTTTAATAACTTCATAATTATTCTGCAATTTGCTTTAGCAGATGTAAATTCACTGTACGACCTGTTTATGTTTATCACCGTCGACGCCTCACAAAAGTATAAGAAGTTAACGTACCTTGAGCCGAAACCAAGAATATCCAGGTCATGCATATGACTGATATGGATAAAGCAGTGCGCATTATCTCCAGCAGACTTTGTTTTGTTTATATTAGCCTCATCTAGTGTGCACCCATGTGTGAAACCTGTCATGTGTGAAGCCCTGTCATCATGTGTGAAACTCATAACTAGACTACCAGTGTAGGTTACCGTACCACCCCCACTCATTACGGTACTAGGTATATTCCCTATTAGGAAGACCGTATAGAAATTAATGGAGACATAACTGCGCTTTCAGTGGTCACGCCGGGACATAAAAACTGCATGTCTACAATAGTGAGTCAAATTATAAAAATCCGCTTAAAAGTTAAAAATCTGTTTTCCCCCGTTAGAAATTCTATTACGCATGCGCAAATCTTACATGACGACACCACCAGCCTAGTGCCCGAAAGTAACCCCGTCCACAGAAAAATAATTATTTTATTTACAGTATGACCTCTTGTGAAGTTGTGATTAAGTGTAAGGAGAAGCTCGTATTAATTTAAGTATGTAGGCCTACGGCTAGATCCCCACCAATATTGTCCTCTTTTCTACTTAGTTTTTGGTAGTTTATAAAAAAATAGTTTTTACTTATTTGTAGTTCAATGTTATATTAATATTTGTTTATGTATTTATGTTTCGTGTGTTGCTTCACATTTTTTAGTTATCCTAAATAATCCTATTGACCCATATTCATAAATGTTTGAGAAGGGGCAATGAAAATAAAGGGGTTAAGGATACCAGCCATAGTACCTTAAATTGCAGTATAATCATAATTTAGCCTACTGTCTCTTGTAAAGTCCTGTCTCATGAATGTTTTTTGTATAATTGTATTAATTTATTTTCAATTCACCGTTTCATGCTGGTTTTTGTATATTAATTTATGAAATTGTAAAGCACTTTGAGATGCTACCTGTATGAAGAGTGCTACATAAATAAAGTGTATATTATTACTGTATGTATCACTCAGAAGGCATGTTGTACAGCAATCAAATAAACAATAATGCTTCTTACAGAGGCACTGATGATTGGGAGGCAGTGGCAAAGTGGGTAGAGAGATGTTCCAGAGCCACCAGACCACCGGGAGCAGTTAGGCCCGCGATATACTTTAATTACACGTACTAAAGATGGCTACCAGCCGTAAAGGGAGTGTATCCTGCGTTCCGTAGTTTGTGTGGAACAATACTTTTATTTATTTTTTTATTGCATAAACAATACAGAAGCAGTACAGAATTAATAAAAGATATGCATGTATCACACGTCCTCAGACATTACCGCTACGCGTACGCATGATGCGATACTACACATGAACGACCTTATAGGTTAGAGTCTTATAGGCTCTATATAAGGTCTCTGGCTTTACACACTGCCCTCGGTCCCCACCCCTATGTAACGGTGGTCAGCAGGTAGCTGTGCAGTAAGTTAATCCTCACTCTCCGACACCTCATAGGACACTCTGGCGACGCAGGCCAGGGCGCAGGCATAGGAGCGTCCGCTCCTACAAGGGGGTCCCGAGGGGGACGGACGATCTCCCGCACACCTACACATCACTGCCCTCGGTCCCCACCTCGTACCTGCGCTTCAACGTGGAAGCAGTGAGCTGTGGAGGGCATTTGCTTTTCTGGAGTGTTCTAACAGTATCAAGGACCTTTAAAACATATTACATCCCTCAGCATGTTGCCTATTGGCAGAGTATTATCCATATCTGCTATTAAGCCTTACGAATGACACAAAACAAGTCTTCCTTTTATAGGAAAATTTTAATAGTTATTCAATGTTCTACATTTTACAGTAAATATTATACAATTACAAACTTGGCTTAGTTATAGTACTAAGATCACTAACTGATCTTAAACAAAATAAAAAAAAAAACAAAAGAAACATTAGAAAAAAAATAAAATAAAAAAAAACAGATTTACACTTCATATCACAAGCCTGACGCAGGTCCTGTACTCAGGACCAAATAGCTAACATACAAATCACTTCTCTCAATGCTGCACAGACGTCGG
>JAOEGT010000005.1:2288243-2314330 GCA_025447795.1 Speoplatyrhinus poulsoni
CACGCTCTCTCTCTCTCTCTCTCTCTCTCCTTCTCTCTCACCATCTCTCTCTCGCCTACTCTCTCTCCATCTCTCCCTCTCCTCTCTCACCACCTCTCTCTCTCCACCACTCTCTCTCCTTCTCTCTCTCCACCTCTCTCTCTCCTTCTCTCTCCCCATCTCTCTCTCTCCTTCTCTCTCCCCATCTCTCCCTCTCATTCTCTCTCTCTCCTTCTCTCTCTCCATCTCTCTCTCTCCTTCTCTCTCTCCTTCTCTCTCTCCATCTCTCTCCATCTCTCTCTCCATCTCTCTCCTACACACATTTTTCCTTTTTTTCTTTCATATATCTGTTTCTGTCTTCCTGTCATGTCTCTTCCAACTCCTGTTGTACTCAATCTCCCCTAAAATTCTCTCTCTCTCTCTCTCCCCCCCCCAGAGGTGATTGGGGTGGCTGAGCTCGTCAATAAAACCAATGGGCCGTGGTTTAACCGCTTTGATGAGGACCTGGCCACAGCGTTTTCCATCTACTGTGGCATCAGCATTGCCCATGTGAGTTTCTCTCCCAGACACGAGGCACCCATGAAGGACAAACATGAACTTGTTTCCTATCAGCCTAGAGAGATTAGGCCACACTCCTCCACTCTTCACTGTCTGAAATCTATTAACCACAGCATTGTATCTGTCTGTCTGCCCTTGTCTTTCCCTTACCTCGTCCCTTAGCCTATATAATGATACAATAACTAAACCCCTGTAGACAAATATTCTGTGTCTTATTGAAAAGCACACACATTTCACTTGATGTAAAGCTAGATCAGCTTTACCTTTGTTGAAAAAGTAGCAACATCTACCTAAACCTTCCAAAAACATGATTATATATTTATGCACTTTTAATTACAAATGATATTCACTTTATATTCATTACATTACAGCCTTTGCAGTATTTTGAAACAACTCAACGCTCAAATACAACATTTTCTTGTTTTATAATGATGTATGTACTTTGTCTTTTTTCTGCACTCCTTTCTCTTCAATTGGTTTCTGATTAAGTAGGGGCTCTCAAAGCCTCACTCGCGACTAATGTAGTTCCACTGATTACATGGACTGCAAGCAGGCCAGCAAAGCGTGTGTTGCACTGATTACAATCCATTCGTGTTGTAATGTGGCTGTAGTAGGCTGTTGTACCAAAAAGCGTAGTTAAAAATGTGTAATAATATGATGGATGTAGCCTCAAAGCGATTTACAAGTACAGATATCCAATAATGTTAATGTCTCTTACTGTAAGAACAATGCATTTGCATTACATGGTCATTATGAGCCAAGTATGGATAATAGATAAACACGTTATAAATGATGGCACTGTTGCTGTATGATGTAATGATGACATTGTATTGCTATAGCTTGATTCTATTGATTTCTGATGTATATGGCACAGGCATCATACATCACATACATCAGAAATATACGGAGCAAAAACCAGAGCTTTTACTTTCATCATCAAAGCATTTTTGCATGTCACTGTGACCAGGAGAGCTACTGTACTATACCCAGTATGTTTGACCATTAAAACGAAAAGTGCTTGTTTACTATCCTTTCACCTTCGTACTGGAACCTTACTGGACCGGTTAATTAAAACTGACCCATTTTAATTGCATTTATTTGCTTTGACGTGATCATCGAAACTGCCATCTCTAACTCCAGGCAGTCGAAAGCAAATGATTTGTAATCAAATGACTCAGTGTATTGACAGAGATGATGTTTGTGTTTTATTTACGCTCTTAATTTGGAATGAATTTTTTGTGCAAGGACCTGGAAGAACAACGTAATTCATGTTTATGTCTCACTAATAAGAACAAAATAGCAAGCATGATAAATGTAAATGCTATATAATTTCATCAGTTCTAAATGTAAATGCTCTATGTAATTGCATCAGTTCTCCCAATATAAGGCAATTTCATATTCACAGTAATGGCTCCTGTAATCCCTGACATTTGTAGGACCACAGAAAGTGTATTGGGGCAAATTATTGTGCTCTTAATCATTAAAACCTGAGGTATATTTCTATCATATTTACAGATGTTGTTTAAATAATGTTTCTGTATGATGACATCACATCAATTAACCTAACACTGTTTTGGTTTTAAGATCGCTGATTTAATACCTTGCATTAATGTGTATGTCAAACAAACAATTACACTGAAACACAGTATCAACACAATCGCATATGCCAAAGTGAAAATGTGTGAGCTACAGGTGTGCGTATTCTCTATGTAACTGTAGAAAGTTTGTGGTTTTTTTGTGTAACTGTAGAAAGGTTGTGTTTTTTTTAGTCTCTTCTCTACAAGAAAGTCCACGAAGCTCAGTTCCGATCCCACCTGGCCAACGAAATGATGATGTACCACATGAAGGTACAATCCCAAGCACACACCCTCGTCATCTTCAGTGTTTGCTTTGGGAGTGCGGTGTGTGTTAACGGGACCCTGGCTGCTGCAGGTGTCAGAGGAGGAGGTCACCAAGCTGCTGGTGACCGGGGTCGAACCCGTGAAGGAGATCCACCCCTGCTTTGCCGAGTTCACGTACACACCTCGCTCCTTACCGGACGACACCACACCCATGGTAAGCCATTGTGGGGAATAGGAATGCTAACATCACCTGTGGAACAGCTTGAACTAGAGGGCCCTTGCTAGAGCCCAGCCTTATATTGATTGAATTTAGGCCAATGCAATGCTAATTTCTTTCTTCAAACGTGATTTTTCTGTAGAATGTAAGCATGAAGTTAATGTAGCAGACCCGCCTTGATGCAAAAACACGCATTTTGGACCACTCTCCTCACTTTGCCGATGAAATATTCACAACAATAAAAAACGTTTGCACAGAAGTGGCAGCAGCACAGCCAGACAAGAACAAGCGTCTAACCTGTTAGTGGGAAGAGATTGAGACACTGCTATTTTTCATGTTGTGTGTGTGTGTGTCTATCTGCAGGGTATTCTCAGCATGTTTGAAGACATGGGGTTCATAAACACATACAAGATCGACCTGCACACTCTCGCCAGGTATGACAGCTCACAGTGTGCGTGTGTTGTTGTTTGTGAATCGTTATTCAGACTCAAAGACACAGATTTTTTATTTTTTTATAAGAACTAACATTTTTTTTTCTCATGTGTCATGGTAACAGTGAGGCTGGCACTTAAGGGGCAGATGATAACCTGGCTGTTGTCTTGGTAACAGGTTCTGTCTGATGGTAAAAAAAGGCTACAGAGACCCTCCGTACCACAACTGGATGCACGCCTTCTCCGTATCACACTTCTGCTACCTGCTCTATAAGAACCTAGGGCTGTCCAACTACCTCGAGTGAGTGTACCTCCTGTCTAAAGCTCAGCGCCATGCCAGTTATTCTGTGTCATCAGCTTTCGTGACACTGCTGGAATTCTCCATGTTGATCTCTTCGGCTTTCAACCAGTCTCGCCGCTCGGCAGCCATCTTTGAAATGCCTCCGGGCAGTTATTAGGAAGACTGTATTGAAGTGAATGGGGAGAGAACCATAACTACACATTCATTGGTTAACGGGACATAAAAACTGCATGTACAGTACGACCACACGTCAAGTCTGAATCTAAGTGGCTTTTCCCACGTTAAACTTCTACTACGTATGCGATGTGTGTCATTTGGCTTGCATCCACGCTAGGGGTTAAATATGTTAATGCTTGGCAGCTGTACAGTAGACGCTTGGCTGTTTTGGGGGAAAAGGCGGGATATATGCCTACAACCGCAGCCGTTTCAGAATTCTCCCATAGAGCTCCATTCAAAGTTCTACAAGTGGCACGTCTCCTCTATAGTGTCTCTGCCTTCAACCATTCTCTCTGTACTTCTCCAGAGATATAGAGATTTTTGCCCTCTTTGTCTCCTGCATGTGCCACGATCTGGACCATCGAGGCACCAACAACTCTTTTCAGGTCGCCTCGGTAAGCACGTGCATCTCTTTCTCTTATTTATTGGAATGCGTTACCTTATGCAGTCAGTGGCTCAAAACTGTGACATTACTTTCAAATGCGTGGCACTCTGCATAGCAAGTGTGTGACCTGACCAGACACAACACGCACACACACACACACACACACAGGGAGTGTTTTGTGTGTGTGTGTGTGTGTGTGTGTGTGTGTGTGTGTGTGTGTGTGTGTGTGTGTGTGTGTGCGTGCGCGCGCGTGTGTGGGTTACGACCTTGAGTGTGATGTTGCTATTATACAACAGGTCAGCTCCGGGTGTTGCCATCGTGAAATATTATGGACTGCCTCTTGTCCATTCAAATTACTCGACTGGAAATAATAATATACTGTAGAAGGCACTATACTTTATAGTATTAAAGTTGCAGTATTTCTTAAACACACATTTGAATGACAACTACTGTTCACAAAATTATTTATATAGCGAATTACTAAAAACATCAGTATTACATGGTATAGTACCGTGTATACGCTTGTGTTTGACAATACACCTATTTGTTTTACTTGTTACCAAGTAGCATAAATACAGTCCATATTGTACAGTTCAGTGTATACGCTTGTGTTTGACAATACGCCTATTTGTTTTGTCTTCTAGCAATCTGTGCTGGCTGCTCTCTACAGCTCAGAGGGATCTGTGATGGAGGTAACTCCTCTTCCATTTCACATTATATCACACTGCTGCAGGCATTCATGAAAGGCACTTTTTTACCGACCTTTTCAGTTGTGTTTGAGCAACTACTGATGCATGACAGGAGATTTTACCAGAAACGGGCAATATTGCACATTATTATGCAGCCGTTACAGAAATAACTCAATTTTGGTTTCAGACATGAGGACGAGAGTAACCCCTCCCTCGCCAGAGACTGTGTACGTGCATTTAGCCTTGTTCACTCAAAGCTCGCTTCCTGGCCCTCAGAAAAACAAAGCAAGTCAGCTGGTAGTAGCAAATCAGGACACCTTTCTTGATTTGGGGGGCGCTATATACAAAGTGTACAAAATGTCAGATTTCCCCTTTATTAAGTGGTTGATAGATAAATTGCACCATTGTACTGTATGCTTGTCTGCCACCTAGTGGCCAAACATTGGCATTTACGATCTAGATTGTGCTGTAGTGGATGGCAGCAGTCACTCATAACATTGCTAATAATGTTGTATTAATTCCTACCTTGTTCTGTGACCTTTTTCTAACAGAGACACCACTTTGCTCAGGCCATTGCCATCCTAAACACGCATGGCTGCAACATCTTTGAGAAGTTCTCTCGGAAGGTAATTTGAGCTACTGACAATCCTCACATGCTAGCTGTTAAACATGCTAGCTGTAAAAGATAATTGTAATCTAATACGCCATTTGTCGAATTCACCAAGTATCTCCTGAAACAATATTTTCCGGTACACACACTTTAGCTCTGTAAATATGAACAAAATTGGTGAACGCTGCTCACAACAACAACAACGTCATAGCCTTAGCAATGCATTTCCAATGCAATCCCAATGTGTGGGGCAAAGGGTCTGAATTAGCACCATATGGCATTGAAGGGAGAGGTGTGTGTGAAGCCCTTGGCTTCACAATGCTATTCAATACATCGGGCCGAAGCTTCTGAGGGAGTTAGCAAGCGTTCTCAAGAATGACTATCCCTGCCTTTAAACAATATACTCTCCTGCACAAATGCTAGTGATGCTCGCGAGATTGCAGGAAGTAGTCTAGTGCAGTGGTTCTTAAAGTGTGGGTCGGGACCCCCCGGGGGAGGGGGTTTTGGAGACACAGCCTGAGGGGGTCACCAGATGATTTCCAGAAATGAAATAACATTTTAAAACGAAGAGTTGGAGAACATCCTTGAGGAAGATACATAACCCCTGTCCTTGCCATACATCATTGTAAGTCACTGTAGATAAAGGTGTCCGCTAAATGACCTGATTGTTTTCAGGACTACCAACGCATGCTGGATTTGATGAGAGATATTATTCTGGCTACAGACCTAGCTCACCATCTACGCATCTTCAAGGACCTTCAGAAGATAGCCGACAGTAGGTACCTTTCATGTGGTCAACAGTTTGCACAGAGAGGTTGATAGTATTTCAATTCACCCCTGATATGTGCACTGGTGCCCAGACACATTGCATCCTGATGAACTGTACATTTTCAAACATCTGCCCGCAATATGATTTGACAGAAATATCAAAATACTAAGCTTCTCAGAACTGTATATGCATGGCCAGGCTTTGCATGATTGGCATCTCCTTCGATTTGTAGCAGACAGTTTCATTGAAACTGTGTTTGGAGTTTTTTTTTTTTAGGGTTTTTTATGCCTGCCTGATTGAAAACATGTGGTGTGCTGTGCTCATTGGATGGCGGTCTGCAGGACTGTGAACAGAGTTATTAATTTTCCTGTCAGGTTGAAGTCAAGCGGCCCTATGCTGGAATTGCTATTGCAGTTTGTGATGTCAACAACGGCATACAAATACATAAACCAATCATGAAGAAGGTGACATGTAGCGACAAATACATAAACCAATCATGAAGAAGGTGACATGTAGAGACAAATACATAAACCAATCATGAAGAAGGTGACATGTAGAGACTTAACAGGGCCTTTAATGGCCCATTACAGTAAGTGGCTGTAAACTTGCTAGCAGTGTTTTTTTTTCATGCCAGTGTGACGGAGATCGTCCGCCCCCCTCGGGGAATCGAACCCCGATCTCCCACGCAGAGAGCGGACGCTCCTACAAGGCAGGCCAAAAACCTATGGGCTCTGGCCTGCGTCGCCAGAGCGTCCTATGAGGTGTCGGAGAGTGAGGATTAACACCGCACAGCTACCTGCTGGCCACCGTTACACCAGAATGCAATCAATTGTATACTTAGCAGCTCTAAGTATGTGGAATATAATCAATGTTGAATTGTTAGGAGCTTTCACGGACATTATTATCCTCATAATGAGTTGGCAACTGTTTGACGGTGTACAGTGTGCAAGGATTGGCCTTCTACACCGCCACAATCAATGATAGTGGGTGGGATTTAATGAGTTGGATCATGTTGTATTATCCACCCAAGTAAGTGGTGTATAAGCAGCAAATACATACAGTATAGAGCCCATTGAAACAATCATTAATAATAATAATAATAATAATAATAATAATAATAATAATACAAATAAGATACATTCAAACACTGAATCATAATAAAATTAAGTGAATGAGAGCCGCTACTCCTTCGCGTCGAAAGGAGCCAGTTGAGGTGCTACGGTCATCTGGTAAGGATGCCCCCTGGGCGCCTCCCTAGGGTGGTGTTCCAGGCATGTCCAGTTGGGAGGAGGCCTCGGGGAAGACCCAGGACTAAGGTGGAGAGATTATATCTTCACACTTGCTTGGGAACGCCTCGGGATCCCCCAGTCAGAGCTGGATAATGTGGCTCGGGAAAGGGAGGTTTGGGGTCCCTTGCTGGTGCCCCTGCGGCCCGACTCCATATAAGCGGATGAAGATGGATGGATGGATGGATGAGCTCTAACTGCATGCTTGTGTGTTGTTGTGCCTTTCAGACGGTTATAACCCAAGGAATCAGACCCACCGTTCACTGCTGCTGTGCCTGCTGATGACGTCATGTGACTTGTCAGACCAAACCAAGGGGTGGAAGACCACACGCAAGATCGCTGTCAGTTCCTAGCTCAATAACAAACTCTACACAAGTTGTTTGAAATGGTTTTGAGCCACGACCCCAAAACTAAGAAGTGCTTCATAGCCGCACACACATGCATGTGTGCATAAAGTTTATTAAACTATATTAATAGTTTATACATATAATAGCAATAATTAAAATGAAGGTAGGTAGGTAGGTAGGTAGGTAGATAGGTAGATAGGTAGATAGATAGATAGATAGATAGATAGATAGATAGATAGATAGATACTTTATTGTCCTCTTGAGTAAATTTGTTTTTGGTTCTACAAGCCAGATACAGTTAGACACAACAGTATGCAAAATATAATAAATAAATAAATAAATAAATAGATAGATACTAAAATACATAAGAAAACATAATAAACAGAGTAAACACACCTGAAGCATCGATCAGCAAAGATGATCCACTAACTGTGTAACAAATGTGATGTGTTTTGTCTTATTAGCAGTATATTTTGATGCATATCCAGGTTCTTTTCCTAATATGCAATATTAAGCCATCTACCACCCAGGAGTTCCATGTTTCCTTAAGTTGTAATGTACGGGATACTATTTTATCTGGGTCCCCCCATCCAAATACAACATGTGAATAAAAATTAATTTTCAAATATCAATTAATAATTATTTAGATGTACTATTTGCAAATGCATTCATTAACAGATAATGTTGTATTATATGTTTGTATTAGGTATTTGTATCTTTATAATAGACTTCCTATGATTTTTGTGTGCAGTGGTAATGTTGCTGCTATGTTGCAAGGGAAATGTCTAGCTGGGACAAAATAAAACACCTCCTTCTTTCTGTTGACAGGAGCTGATTTATAAGGAGTTCTTCTCTCAAGGCGATCTGGTATGTATCTGTGGCTAATCCCACACAGTTGATTCATTTAACATGCAATGTATGGTATAGTAGGTATGTAGATTAATCTACTACTCTGTGTCATGTATTGTGTGTTTGTGTGTGTGTGTGTGTGTGTGCGTGCGTGCGTGTGCAGGAAAAAGCAATGGGAAACAGGCCCAGCGAGATGATGGACAGAGAGAAGGCCTACATCCCAGAACTTCAGATTAGCTTCATGGAACACATTGCTATGCCTATTTACAAGTAAGTACAAAAAACCATTTCAGTCCATCTGAATCTGATTTACTGTATCTTGGAAAGTGCATTTATATGCACATGCAAGTAATGTGACCTGGAGATGTATAATTTAGACTGACACACAGCAGCACCAGAATTAAATACAAACTTTTAAATCTCACTAATCTTGAACACATGTAAGGCGCTAATTCAGGGAGGCTTTTAGTTGTTATGCTAACGCCGCGGCTCTTTTTAAACCTCACAAACCTCGTTCAGGAAGGCTGTCGGTACAGTTGTTACATAACCTAACACCGCGGCTCTTTTTAAACCTCACAAACTTTGAACGATACATTCTAAGGCGCTAATTCAGGAAGGCTATCTGTACAGTTGTTACGGTAACCTAACGCCACACCCCATTATTTCACACGTCAGGCTGCTGTCAGAGCTGTTTCCCGGGGCGACCGAGCTCTACGAGAGGGTGGCGGCCAATCGGGAACAGTGGACCAAGGTGTCCCACAAGTTCACCATCCGAGGGTTGCCTAGCAACAACAGCCTAGACTTCCTGGACCAGGAGTACGAGCTGCTGCAGTCCCAGGGGGCCTTCGGGAGCGATGACCACTGCCTCAACGGTTGCCTTGACGATGGCGACGGAGGGAGGGGTCAGTGAAGGGGGAGGGGCGTTCCCCTGATGATTTCTGTGCTCCCGTAGGAGGTTGGGGACACCGTTTTATTCACGAGGCGAGAGAGAGGGAGATGCCTCTGATTGCTGAGATCACCTGGAGGCCTAGCAGGGCCACGTGGACACTCCTACGAGATGGAACCCCGCTAAGAAGTCATTGGTGGGTCTTGATCCACGAGCAGATGCAGACACACTCCCGATTAGACGCTACGTTGCTCTCTCTAGTTCAGGAGCGCAGGAGGTGAAGGAGTAACTGTGACAACGCAGGAGGTGGTGACTTTGTCTTTTTCAGCAGCTGCACTGGAAATACAACAAGGAAAAAACCAACAACAAAAACACTATTTTTAAGTAAATTCATAAAGTGCTGATTTGGATTGTGAGAATGTGGATGCTCGCATTCATACACACATGCACACGCACACGACACGCACAGGCCCGGAAAATAGCCTTTCATGAGTGCGAGAGGTATTCAGAGAGGCTTCTTAAACGTCAACATAAATGGCTAATTATATTTTGTAAAACGATAATAGGCTATCGACTATATTGATTCCAACGGTCCCAGGTTAACTGTATACAGTATATGCTCGCCCAGCCCAAACAATCAGCTGTTAAAGTTCCTCATACTTGGCCCATGCATGCGGCATGTAGACCAAACTTCACACACGGATGACAAAAGAGGTGGGTCGGGGGGAGGGTCGAAGAGATGTCTGAAAACAATGTCTTTGATTCTCACACACACACACACACAGAAACATGATGTCTCGCGTATAAACACATGTATTATGCATGTGCATAATAAGGCCTCTCTCTCATGGAGTACAACCTTCCTTCAGCTGTCACTCTTCCATTCCTTCTTGCCCTCTCTTTGTGTTTGCCTTCCTCTGATTGGCTAGACCTTCATTGCTTCTCCTGGACAACCACTTCAGATCAAGAGCAACTGAAGCCCTTTAAAAGACCCATCTCACCCGTGTGCAAACATGCCAGACGTTGTCGCGTGTGTGTCATATGGATCTGCCTTACTGCGTATATTTGCTGCCTTTCTTAGAGCTTTTAATATATGAACACTGAAATAAAGAGTCTGTTTAGTATTTATGTTGTATATTTGTTATAGACATATACTTTAATTTTGTGTGTTTTGCTGAATGATCACAAATTTGAGAAAATGGATATCTGTGAAATACCTATGTAAAGAAACCTCAGACGTCATTATTCATGCCGCCTAATGCTGTAAAGAATATATACACAGTATACTGTGTGTATAAATATATATATATAACTCTCTTTGCTTTTCCCAGTGAATCTGTAAACAATGAATAATGCAGGGAGTGATATTCTTCTGAACAACCAATGCACCAATTAAAGGATAGTTTAGCTATTATTCAATGCAACATGCAGGCATATTGTCCAAGGATCCTTTCACGTAGGCCGGGCAAGTTGAGGATCAAACCTTGGTGTTAGGAATATTAGCATTGGTATTCTTTATGTCAGACCTCAGACAGTCCAATGTGTGACAGTCATTTTAGAGCCATGGATCCACTCAGCCCTATATGCTTTCAGGATCAGACGAGGTCAGTAGATATGAGCGTAATATTAAAGGAAAACATGCCTCATTTGATCTATAATGGCTACTGCCATGTTAAATGTGTATGGAGAAAATGGAAGCTGTCAAAAAGTCAATAAATGGGACTGATCTGTGTATGGGTACATGGGACGTACATAATGAAAATGAGTTTGGTGGTGAACATGTATAGAGGAATGTTGATATAACCAGTTCCCGGACAAGGTAAACCCGATGCTCAGGGGTTCTGCTTGAAAGCCAGCATTTATCACCCTAAACGTCTTACAAATGTATTCAGCTGTATGCTGGATATTGTAGGGCCAAACATAACACCGTAATGGTTCACACAATATCTTGTTTTATCTATAACATGGCCTGGGCCATACATTAGCAGGAATTGATTACACACTTTTTATGGATTCATATCGTTTTATGTTATTCCACAGACTGATCATTTTACTGTAGACTTCCTACAGGCTAAGGGCAAGCTAGACTTTTTTAGAAGAATCTCTCTCTCTCTCCCTTTCTCCTCCTCTATCTCTTTATTTCCCAGTATCTCTCTCTCATCTACTGAGATAACCCCAAGCTCCCTTATAGCTGTTTTTCTTCCATTATGCTATTTCACACCTGCCTTTTTCATGTGCAATATGCCAGTGTGATGATAGCGCAAAGAATACTATATGTATATATCTTTGCCGGTCGTTATAAATCATACATTATTAAATTGTGTCTTAAAGTCCTGACTTCCTATGAGCATTGAAATGTTATTGGTTTTAGTGACAGACAAAAAAACAAAATAATTTTAGATTATAGTGCTAAAATTGTTTTAAGAATATGGGTTTGGATATGGACAGATTTTAATACTAGGCCTGATTATTTCTGTCGGTCTGGATGTTTTTTAAAGTCAGGGTTTTATGCTCCATTTAATAGAATAATATGTTCTGGCCATGCCATAAAGAGAATAACAGTTATTATTATTATTATTATTATTATTATTATTATTATTATTATTATTATGTGCAAGGTCATTGTTAATCATTGCAAGTCCAGAGGGGCAAGGACAGGGTTATGTTGAGGGCTAGGTTTATATTAAACTTTATACTAGAAAAAAAATCTATTAGAAAGCAACCCAGTGAACCCAATAAACCTCTAATCATCACAGAATGTCAGGACTGTAATCTGTGATGTCATTGTAAAGATCACCCATGACAGAATTGTTTAAAGTGGAAAAATAAATAAATGCTGTAAATAGTAAAGTTTTACTTTTCAGAGTGTTACTTGATTGTTTATGTCAATATAACGATGTGTATATCAATTCTATAATGTATTTGAAGTGGTGGCATTTAAACACATCCAGTTCTCTTTTTCCATTCCATTTTTGAAGAAAAGACTTTTGGACTGTAAAGATACAGAAAATGTGTATTTACTGTATACATATTATATTCTAGCAGAAATAAAAACCAAAATGAAAACGTGTATAAATGATGGTTCTACTGAGGAATAAAACTAATAATTTGTTTGTCAGTTGTTGTTATTGAGTAATAATGGCGCCACTAGTATGATTAACGGGCAATAAAGACATGAAACATAAAAACACCTTTTCCTAAATAAATTTGATGTTGATAATGATAATGTCAGATTTTCACTTAATTTTCCTATAATTAACCTCGAACGTGTTCAGTTAACTTCTATTCAATTAATTATTATTATTTACTTAAGTTGAATGTAGTGGTGCCTCTCTTGAGCCTTTCTGTTTTGAGTATGGCCTTAATCAATGCTGCATAGCTTCCATGTGTCATTATAGGAAACAATACAATTGAATATACAAATATCTCTATATGTTATATATAGGCCTACATTTGAATAGATGTAGCCTAATATAAATTAAATATAATAGAATGAACACATTATTCTTCTGCATACCAGCATTTTAGTATAACCCCCCCTCCCTCTCTGGATTTAGCTCTGAATGTTCTTACATTAATTTTCTTAATTTTAGGTAAAATATTAATTCATTAAGATACAAATTACATTTCTCGCGTGAGTTGACGTGCGTGAGCTATGCGCAGTGAGAACTGCAGGTAGTCCGCCATTGTTTGGGGAAGAGCTATCGGTATTGGCATTTGGCTGTCAACAATAAACTTGGTTTGCGGGGACTCAGAGCTACGAGGAAGGTCGAGTGAAAGCTCGTCGGCTGTTCCATAATCAGTAGACGTCCCTGTCCCCTTTGGGAAAACACTTTCATGTAAATAAGGAGCGCAGAAACGAAATAACCATGTCCAATCTCAGCAAAGGCGGCACCAAGAAGGACACCAAGATGAGGATACGGGCCTTTCCTGTAAGTCCACACCGCGATAGGTGCTCCGTCTGTCGCACAGGCTGAGACTTGAGCGCCGGGGTTGGGGCTACATGCTAGCAGGCTAACAAGCTCAGTGCGAGATATGGCCTTCCCTTGCCTATTCGTAAACAAACTGCAGGCGTGAAATTTCCTGTGGACCCACTATTTACAACATTAACTGTCCAGTCTCCTCCATACAATTCAATCGTAACAATATATACATTATATATAGCACTACCGTATTGCCCCTTTCTCTACAACTCGTCTAGCTAGCTGTGTTCAGTCAACAAAATTGGGTTTGTCGTCACAAGGACTAGGTGACTTGCCCGGTGTTGGTCGTATTGTTGGACAGGTCTTCACACTTGTGGTTTTGACTTAGTTTAAGTTTTCCCGAGGAGTTGAACGCAGTGTTTGTTTGAGGAAAAACATTTGTGCGTTGAAAAGTCGGCTAGTTCCACGAGGAGTTGCAGTTGTCTGACCTATTAAATCATGTTCGTAATTTGGGCTAATATAAACTTACACTACCTGGCGTGGTAGTAACATGAGACCCTCGGCATATGACTATATTGATATTCTACTGCCTTATTCATACAGTGTTATTGTTGTGTTGTTTCCCCTATCCACCTGTCATTTCTTTTGTGTCTGGGCCAGTGGAGGATCTGACCCAATTTCTAACAAATTGGTGTTGCAGCTCGATTATTGGCTTAAACAATGTATGTGAATAAATCCACATCTGTGTGATTAATGGCTGGTAAATTATACGATGTATCAATAGACAAATGTTACAAACCTGCTGTTAATTTAGAGAGAATCTTATCTTAAGGGAGCTGGTGTAATGTGGCCAAAGCCTGTTAGAGCACATCACATCATGACATGCATGTGTGGGCTTGCCTGAGGAGTTCTTTCAGGGTGTCACAATGTAAGAAACATTAATTGTATAATTTTTTTAGGGTGTACACGTCTTCTAAAATGTTTAGGCTACTGTGTGGTGTAAACCAAAGGGGCGTTTGACTTGCATGTTCACCAAAGTAGCCTTAGTATTGAAGAATTATACTAGAATAAATATCTACAATAAACTTTACATCCTGACAAATGAAGCTACCATCTTGGCTGATGCTTCCATGCTGTTTAGTCACAGCTGAAGACAGTTGGGATACTTTTAAGTTGGTCTTCTATGATGGGCCTGTTTCACAGACATGGATTAAAAACAGGGTTAGTAATTCTTCAATGCTCATTAACTTTCAGATAAAATCAAACAAGCTCCGCCCCCCTACATTGCAAAGCCAATGGCGTTGTTGTAAGAGGCCACTTTGTTTATGTTGCTATGTGGAGCCAGGTCTGTGTAAAAGTACTGGATGGTTTTTTTTCAGCGTGCGTAGAGAACAGTCAGATAGTGAAATGTGAGGAGATATTTGGTGAATTTGACAGATTTCAATATCTTACTATACCCTTAACGGCTAGTCCAAGACTTAAAGATAATTAAATAAATATCTCCATTGTAAAATGTTCTTAGTCTATGACTAGGCTTAATCCATGTTTGTGAAACCGTCCCCATAAAACTTTACCTGCCCACCACATCAATTTCCAGTGTTTGGCAGTAACTAGTTACAGTAACCATTTTGCTTTTTTCAGTAACTAGTGTAACAAATTACTTTTTACAAAACAGTAATAATATTACAATTACTAATCCAAGTAATTACTGCGTTACAAGAACGAGATTTCCCCCCTAGATTTCCATTTTATGAAGACATGCTTTTATTATTTTGCTGGTCCTAGGCTAGAAAACTTAAGGTAGGCTATTTGAACCAACCTGTCAATCAACTGGGCTGAAATGTTTTCAATTTGGTCGATTGTTAACTCCTAAGGTTAATTATTGTTCCAATAAAGAGGATTCAGTTCTAAATTGAGCTGGCTACACAGTTTATTGTGAAAATAATGTAACTAGTAACATAACTAATTACTTTAATACCCTGTATAAGTAAAATAATATTACTTTTTGAAGGAGTAATAAGTCAAATGTAATTTATTACTATTCCTGAGTAATTTGACCAACACTGAATATTTCACACATGGAATTTGGCAGTTTCTTGAGTCATCATCGGCGCTGGGTGTGAGACGGTGGTCATCAATAATCACAGTAAACATCCATACAGATTTTACGTCGGTGATGAGGTGGAAGGATAGTGAGTTAAGTTAAAGTTAATTAGGAATAGGGACCCACAAATTATTTATTTAATTCCAGCAATGTTAAAATGTGGCCCAATTCTAAATGGACATTATTAACTTTCAGTAGATTCCACTATTGCAACTGTACCAGTTTTTGTTTTTACAATGATGTAAAATATTTTATCTGGTGCATTTTTCCTTGAGCCTCAAGTGTGAACCCTCTCTCTGTGGTTTTCTACATAGCCTAATTTATAGGCAAACAACTGAAGTTACCTTTCATACCACATAAGACAGGTCAAATATATCAGTTTGTAATTGTAAGCTAGTTTCAGCACAAAGCAACCGTCATGACGACTACAACTAGACGGATGAAAACATTGTCCCAAGAGAGATGTCTGAAAATGCTACTGGTGGTGATTCAAACAACCCGTTTATAAGCAGGTTTCACCATGCGTTATGAAGCTACAGTTAATATCTTTGTCATACTTCCTACTTCCTCCTCCCCCTCTTGCGTTTCACTGCAATGTAATTGGCTCGTCGTCAGATGTAGATGTTCACAGATGGTCCCAGAGTTTATGCCCACAAAAGATGGCCGCCATCCCTCGCTGTTGGCTTCGGCACAGTGCAGAATGCTCCGAGCAGAGTGGGCCTACGGAACAGAGTCTGTGTGCTGGCCATTACCTCATCTCTCCCCCTCTGCTCTCATCTGCCTGTGCCTTTTGCAGATGACGATGGATGAGAAGTATGTCAACAACATCTGGGACCTTCTAAAGAATGCCATCCAAGAGATCCAGAGGAAGAACAACAGTGGGCTGAGCTTCGAGGAGCTGTACAGGAACGCCTACACCATGGTGCTGCACAAACACGGCGAGAAGCTCTACACGGGCTTGCGAGAGGTCGTAACAGAGCACCTCATCAACAAAGTAAGGCTCTCAACTAGAAATGAATACAGCTCCCGCAAAAATCCTCTTTTGTTACTTTGAAAACTTAAAGGGGATTTTTCCGGCCAGTTTAGACCTGAACCTCTGAACTGTGGTGGTCGCCGGTGAGCAGAATCCCAGTATGTTGTTGCATTTTCTGGGCGCGATGAGCGACTGAGCTGATATTTGCTTCCTGGCCTGTTACAGCGATTGCCTGTGGTCTATTACAGTACAGGCTCTACACATCTGATGTGCTGTGTGCGTGCCTGTGTGATGTCAGAGCAGGAATTAGGATTACATCTCTGATCAAAACGAACAAATAGTACAACCACTTACAGGGATACTTTAACAGCTTAATTAATACATCACTCTTAGGTTGTTTTTGTTTTGGAAGGCCTGGTGTGCTGTGTTTCCATTCAAACTTGTATCGTTAGAATAGATGATAATATTCAGTTGAGTTCAGTGGGCCTTTTTTTAATACTGTTAGTTTACTTTTTTTATTACCTTTCAATTCTGTTTGGGCATCTGGTTTGGTTAGTGGGATCAATAAACTATTCTGAATTTATTTGAGATGTCTATTCTGGCTGAGTCTACTCCGAAAGCTTGATATTTACACTGAGTCCAGATATGCAGTGAGCCGGTCAGACCTGACGTTGTCTTTGCAGAAGCAGCAACCTAAGGTGCTAATGTATCTTCTGTGTTGAGGAGAGAGAGAGGGAGGGCCGCGTGCCCTTAACAACGGCACCCCACAGGCATTAGATTCAGGGCTGTGTCACGCTGCAGAGCTCCAACTGGTTACCAGTTTCTTACTGCCTGGTTGCCACCACAGACAGTCTTCTGTTAAGTACAAGATGTTTGACAGGGAATCAATGGATCAACAAGAGAACATTTTCTGAATTTATTTGTATTTTTTGGTTCCCTAATTGTACTCAAGCTGCTGGAGAGCAGGGGCGGGGATGTTTGTCCTTGTGTTGTTTGGCATAAAGCTCAATGTAAAGTTGAAGAGAGCCTGCTTCTTAACAGAGCATGAGCCATGTTTATTATTTTATATAAAGTCCTTTTGTAGAGTGACTGCATTTTGCTTTTTTTTTTGGAAAAAAACATGGAAACTAACTGTTGCTTCTTGTTTTTATTAAGATACCTGTATAATGTTGGCATTACGAGACTTGTGTGATTGTTTCTCTTCTGTTGTTTTGCATTTTTATATTTCTCAACAGGCTTTTATCCTTGGGCATCCTATTATGAATTCCTGAAACAAAACTCATAAAGAACATTTGACTCTGCAAAATGAATCTAGTGTTGATGGGTGTGTCTCTCTCCTAAGGTAAGGGAAGATGTCCTCAACTCCCTAAACAATAACTTCCTCCAGACCCTGAACCAGGCATGGAATGACCATCAGACAGCCATGGTTATGATCCGAGACATCCTCATGTACATGGTGAGTGGTTGGTTCACAATGGAAGCATGTTCAGCCATTCAGTTCATTTCCTGAAATGCTGAACAATTTGAAACAGTATTTATTGTTAAATAACCTTTTTTTTTTATCAAATTAAAGAGTAATATCTAACATTCCACATAACAATTCTTTATGTAAGTAGGCTTATAACCTAAATGTTTAGGCAGGGTATTTCCACATGTAGTGTAGTCATGCATAAGACCTGAGCCGTATTGGTTTAACCATGAAATCAGTGAGAGGAGCACTTTCCGCACCGATCCATTGCTATTCCACATAAACGCAAAGCTGCGCCAAAGAGTAGTAAACGCATGTTGTTAATGGAGAACTTTAACTCACTTGTACACTACGCCTTATCCAGTGACCCAGAGTGGGGGGGGGAAAGGCCTCCCATGCAAGTAAACAACGCGTGATTAGCCGCAGACAAAGCCACCGTCTCCGCTAGGCTACTCCAGACTCACTCCAGACTCACTCCAGCCCCTGTTGCTTGTTGCCCGGCCCACAGGACCGCGTGTACGTCCAGCAGAACAACGTAGAGAACGTCTACAACCTGGGTCTGATCATCTTCAGGGACCAGGTGGTGCGCTATGGCTGCATCCGCGACCACCTGCGCCAGACCCTGCTGGACATGATCGCACGCGAGAGGAGGGGCGAGGTTGTGGACAGGTGGGTCGCCCGTCGGAGACGGGACCGCTGCTCGCTGCGCGGTTGTGTCAGTGAACGCTGTCTGTCACTAATACGACGCGTTGATGCTTAATTTCCCTGACAGATTGAGGGGAACACATTCAATATTGCCTTATTGTTTACATATGGCTGTGTGCTTCAGTTTTGGCATGAACCACAGAGGACTGTGGTTAAGGGTAACGGCTTTAACTGAAATTGGCAGGGACATTGCCTTTGACATCATAGCTACAGATAAGTTCTGTGAATCCTCTGCCTGCCAGCCCCGTGTTTCCATCAGGGCATTATGAAAAGTGCATTGGCAGCCACGTCGAGTGTGCCGTCCAAGTGACTGTTGATTTGCATGCTAATGTTCTCGGCATTCAGACCCAGTAGTTGGATCTCCAGGAGCCAGGACTCGACACAAAGGATGGCATGTTTTCTCTTTTTGTCTTTTTAAGTCTGGGCCTCCCAAGAAATCTGGTGACACTAAGTGTTTTATTGTGGAAGCTTAATTGCTATGGCTCGCTTTTTTACTCTTATTTTAAAGCGCTCAAGGTGGCAGTTTGAAGAAGACCATTTTTGAGGCAACAATGACACCGACATTTTTGTGTTTTACTATAATAGGTAGATGGGGCTGGCCTATTACAACATGTTTGTTTTCTTCAGTGAAATTAGGTGCTGCATGTAGCTTAAGAACATACATGTGAATAGACCCGCGCTTGTATACAGCACATTAGACCCTTGTGTTTGGGTATAACGACGAGGTGTGTCTGCTCTTGCACTTTCTGGATGGCTGTAAAGAGAGGCTAGTGTCTTTATGCTTCATTCTGTGTCCCTGCTCTCCTCTCGTCCTACCAGAGGTGCCATCAGGAACGCCTGCCAAATGTTGATGATCCTGGGCCTCGAAGGGAGATCGGTTTACGAGGAGGACTTTGAGGCGCCCTTCCTAGAAATGTCAGCTGAGTTTTTCCAGGTTTGTGGAAGAAATGGAAATGCTCCTTTAAAGCCGGACCAGATCTCATGTTTATCTGTAGGACGGTGGAATGTAGCCATCATGGTGGTTGTTATTGCATGTAGCTTTAGTGAATTGTCTAAAGGCCGTTGCTCACTGCCAGCAGAGCTGATGCAGAGCTGAAGCGTAAGCGTTTTCGGGAGTTTTTCTCTGCCTGTGATTGTTATCTGATCGTCCACCAGCACTCTGTGTAAGTTGGTATTGATCATGCAGCATTAGCATAATATTATCCATGTCATAGGACAGTAAATGTATAATCACACATATAATAACATATTATGACAACAATTCAGGCAGGCAACAGTTATATAAGTTGGAAGTTTATCAACTGTCTGATCGAGGAAATGATTACTTGTAGTGTTTAACCTGTTCTGCGTCGGGAAAATGGAAAACTCCCGGCGGAAAATGAAGCGCCGGCTCGGCGAGCAGCATCCGCCTCGCTTGCAGTGTGCAAATTGTCACTGATTAACATGGGAGCGGATCCAAAGCGCATGCGCTCCGCGTCGGCTCCGCGCTCCGCGTGCAACGAGTTTACCTGTCCCGGGCAGATGGAGAGCCAGAAGTTCCTGGCGGAGAACAGCGCCAGCGTATACATCAAGAAGGTGGAGGCCAGGATCAACGAGGAGATCGAGCGGGTGCTGCACTGCCTGGACAAGTCCACAGAGGAGCCCATCGTGAAGGTGGTGGAGCGGGAGCTCATCTCCAAGCACATGAAGACCATCGTGGAGATGGAGAACTCTGGTTTAGTCCACATGCTGAAGAACGGCAAGACAGAAGGTGGGTTGCCCCGTCACCCTGCGGCTGTTCCTCCTGTGACTCCGATAAGCCTCCAATTTATTGTTTTATTAGTCAGTGAAAATATGATCCCCAGAGACATCCACAGGCGTTCATAATGTTTCCACCTATGACAGCTGGGGAATTGGTTAGCTCAGCAATGATTCTGATCTTGACGGGGTCTGCCTCAGGTCTTGAAGCATAAATAAATAAATAAATAAAACAAGTTTAAAAACTAGGTGAGCCTAGTTCAGCCAGCTGCAGGCATGAGCCCACATCATAGGCAGATGCATAGTTTAGCATGCAACGTTCCTTCTTTAGTCTCCACAGAAGTTAGTGCATTACCACCACCTACTGCCTCTAGAATGTAGTGCGTGCGCTTTTTAACAAGGTGGGTTAGCTGGCGACATTTGCTCATATTGGCCTGTCCCGTAATATGCGGCCCGGCTATTTTCTTTACATTTGATTTTATTTTTGTTTTTTATGCGACCCACATTTTTCCATAAATCTAATTGAAAAACATGAATGAGGATTTATTCTTTACACTTTTAAATAATGTCAGCTCAATAATGCTGCTCCCATACATTCTCCTTAAGTGTGTGTGTGTGTGTGTGTGTTGGGCGATATTGGTGCAGTGAGTAGAGCAGGTGATCCAAAAGTCCCTGGTTCGATCCCGGCTAACTCCTCACCAAATGTCGAGGTGTCTTTGAGCAAGACATCTAACCCTAACTGCTCCAGGTGGTTGGATGCATCTTGCATGGCAGCAATCACCGTTGATGTGTGAAAGTGTGTGTGAATGGGTGAAGGTGAGGCTATGCTGTACAGCGTTTTGAGTGGCCGGGAGGTTAGAAAAGCGCTGTATAAATGCAATCCATTTACCATTTACTGTGTGTGTGTGTGTGTGTGTGTGTGTGTGTGTGTGTGTGTGTGTGTGCGTGCGTGACCACAGACCTGGCGTGCATGTATAAGCTGTTCAGCAGGGTTCCCAACGGGTTGAAGACCATGTGTGAGTGCATGAGCTCCTACCTGAGAGAGCAGGGCAAAGCCCTCGTGTCAGAGGAGGGGGAAGGCAAGAATCCTGTCGACTACATCCAGGTAAGGAGACTGCTTGTAGCGCCTGCTGACAACACGTGGGTTATTCTCCCGCAGCCACATTAGTGAGACTAGGGTGAGAGTATTAATGTTGTGCCAGTGGTGATCCATAAATGTCACCTGCGGTTCCATGTAGTTGTTTCTCGATTGTGACACGCGTTCAGCAAATCACTTGTTTACACTAATAGTATAATAGCAAAACATATACATTACATTTGAATGAATAATTAGAAACATAATTAAAAGGAGATGCTGTCTGTTTTTAAATGCCTTGTATAATGCAAATGGCTTGCATTATACGATGTTGGAAGTACGGCAATTAAAACATACAGATTATGTAAAAACACAGCGTTGTTGAATGGTTGTAGACGAGATATATTTTAAGGTTGTACAATTAGTACTGTTTGGTAAGTTTCACACTATAGCGCCCAATGCTCTCCTGGCACATCCACGCTTCTCTAAAGCAACAGACCAAATTCACTTTTTGCTGGTCTGAAGTATACCCCCATGGCCTTTATACCAACGTCAGTTAATCTTCTCTGTTTTTCTCCTCTTCTTCGCCCTTTACTTCCCGCAGGGCCTGCTGGACCTAAAATCTCGCTTCGACCGCTTCCTCCAAGAGTCCTTCAACAACGATCGGCTCTTCAAGCAGACCATCGCTGGAGACTTCGAGTACTTCCTCAATCTCAACTCGCGCTCGCCCGAGTATCTCTCTCTCTTTATTGACGACAAGCTGAAGAAGGGAGTCAAAGGGGTACGCCTGGTCTTTCTTTTTATCCATCTGACCATTTGGACCGTAAAGTTGCAGTAAACCGTGAATAAGATACAAAAATGATGGTGAATGCTCATTACAAGTTATACCAACTCTTAAGGCATCTCAAGGCATTTTAGGATATCTAAAAACCTAACTGTATTTCTGTCTTCCGGGTCAATTGTTTGTTTGTTTGTGGTGTTCAGCTGACGGAGCAGGAGGTGGAGTCCATCCTGGACAAGGCCATGGTGCTGTTCCGCTTCATGCAGGAGAAGGACGTGTTTGAGCGCTACTACAAGCAGCACCTGGCCCGACGGTTGCTCACCAACAAGAGCGTCTCTGACGACTCAGAGAAGAACATGATCTCCAAGCTCAAGGTGACCAGGGCCCAATCCAACATTCTTACATTCTTAAACTGGCTTTTAAAAATTGTAACGCTCATTTTAATTAGTTTTTGAAAGGTCAGCCCAGAAACGTTCGCTTTTTGACACTTAACCGAAAATGAAGTTCGCTTAATTGCATGCCATGAAGCAGCCGTGTCTAACCCTGTACTTATCCTTTGTGTGTCCAGACCGAGTGTGGCTGTCAGTTCACCTCTAAACTAGAGGGCATGTTCAGAGATATGAGCATCTCAAACACCACCATGGATGAGTTTAGACAGCATCTACAGACCACTGGGGTGAGGAGGCTCTTCAAGGCCACGTTTATACCAGAGAACACAGTGTTACATCTCGTCTTGCCATGGGCATTGGGGTGTAAACAGAGCTTGGGTTACATGAAAATACTTAAAGAAATAGACACTTTTCTTAAAGGTGAAGTCGATTGTAAGATAACATACATTGTCAATATCTCCTCCCGGTTCGCTAGCTCTCGGTTCTGTGTGCGTGATGAATAAATAATCTGGTATTTCTACACTGCCCCTGGCTCTGGGGGAAGTGTATATTGTGTATATTGCACAACACTACTGTGTCCCAGCATTGGCAATGTTTTTAGTTTTGCTAGTTAACATATCAACAAGATTTCTCCAGCATCACTGACTCGATCTTTAAAGGTCCCATGTTGCTTTTTGTCATTTTGGCAGAATACTGGCTAGTTAACATGTTAGAGAGATGGAGTGATACCTCATTCCGTTTTAATGCATAAACCTAGTCAGAATATGGTTTCACCGCATCCTGGTCTAAGGTGTGTGTGTGTGTGTGCTGTTGTGATGTTGATGTTCCCGCGGCAGGTGTCCTTGGGTGGGGTTGATCTGACCGTGAGGGTCCTGACCACGGGCTACTGGCCCACACAGTCGGCGACGCCCAAGTGTAACATCCCCCCGTCGCCTCGACACGCATTTGAGGTCTTCAGAAGGTCAGTGTTGTCAGCCTGTGACCAGTTTGCTGCTTTCTGCATCAGTCAAAACGATAGCATGTACATGTAAATGGACAAACCCTCAGTGACATCACCCGTAGCTTTTCTCGAAAGCGGGTTTAAAGGCCGCGCCCTGCTGCCTCTGGCCGTCATCATCTTTGCAGTACCTCACTCCACCTGTAACGACCGCTATCCATTATAATGGGATACATGTATAGCTAATATATATTTGATGTATAAAAACATTCCCTCACCGCACAGTTAGCTTGAAACTTTGTTTTTTGAACCAGGCAGACATTTCAACATGGGAGTCTATGGATATTGACTCTTTTGCAGTGGCCATTCAATAAACCTGCAGATTTTGGCACTTGCGCGTTGTATTCATTTCTCAGCACCGGAGGTCCCCACTTGGTGCACACAAACATACAGGGAATGTTACTAACATATTAATCATGTAAGGGGAAACTGGTTGACACTTAAAAGTGTAAATGCGGTGTATCACCAGAACCCTGTTACTCCTTTTCTTTGTTCTTTCATTTAAACATAATTTAAATCAACATCGTGTTTAAATCAAACATTTTGATTTAAACATCAAAATGCCAATATATCGTGCCTGGAGAGGAGCTCATGAATCCCACTGCGTCTATTGTGGAGCTGTAACTAAGTGTTTTTTTGCTCTCTAGGTTTTACCTCGCCAAGCACAGCGGACGGCAACTGACGCTGCAGCATCACATGGGCTCTGCAGACCTCAACGCCACCTTCTATGGTCCCATCAAAAAGGTAGGCCGGTGGGAAGGGTTTTCCTAGAGTCATGCAAATGTACACATCCATTAAAGGCGTGGTCAGTCATTCTTGCCAACTTTGAGCTCAAATCAAAACAGTATCACTCCGCGGTCCTCCGCCGAGCCGCATCACACGTGGAAATGCATTGTGAAGCAAAGCGTAGTGCTACGGCTTTGTTGATACGAGAGATGTTCGCCACTGTTTATGTTACTGTTTACAGAGCCAGGGCTGTCTAGAAGTATCATATACTTTTTTCAACACGCTAGCGAAATGCAACAAGATATTTGGTGAATTTGACTAAATGTGTATTGGCTTACAATTAGCTTGCAATAGCGGACTATACCGTTTAATACGTCAGACTATCATCACAGGGTCTTTCAGATGGCTTTGACTTCTTCTTTTCAGCTTTCTGTATGTGTGCGTGTGTGTAGGAGGATGGCTCAGAGGTCGTGGTAGGGGGCGCCCAGGTCACAGGCTCCAACACCAGGAAGCACATCTTACAAGTGTCCACCTTCCAGATGACCATCCTCATGCTGTTCAACAACAGGGAGAAGTCCAACTTTGAGGTACAATGCCTATGCCTAAACCATTATCTATCTATGTGCTAATCCTAACCAGATTAGAATCTTCTTCTGCCTTGATTTCATCTGCCCTAATTGAAGTGTACACTATCAGAAATGAAATGCCGTATACTTAAATAAACCACAGGGTTTGTTCATGTTTAAAAATAGTGACACATGCGCTGACCAGTTTGGTACTTCACCTCTCTATCTGTTAGTTGGACAATAGACAGGTTCATCCCTATTCAACTAAACAGATATTCAACCTGTTTTGGAACCCCGTTTTCACTGTCCACACTGGTCTTTCTGTTTACGTAGGCTTGTTAGCTTTGCCTGGTTACCAGACACAATATTCTCTTTGTGGATATAGTCTGTCCACACTCCATTGGGAAGGGTTCGGAGTTGTTGCCTCCTACAGGGCATAGGGGTGTCACGATACCAGAAGCTTTGTAGTCGATACCAATACCAGTGTAATTCCACGGTTCTCTACTCATTTTGATACCACGGGGCGAAAAAACTGAAAAAAATTATATATATTAAATGTATATTGTGTGTATATGTATATTTTATATATATAAATAAATAAAATATTCACGTCTTAAATGAGGCTCTAGCAGTTTATGTAGCCTAGTTACTACACTACCAGTTATTAAAAGCTAGGTATCTCAGTATATTATGCACATAACGTTGTTATGATGAGACTGCCATAAAAGATAATCAAATGTCATCTCTTCTGAGGCTGGAGTGTTATCTACAGTATGTGCCATGGGGTTGGCTACTGTAATATTGTCTGTACATGGCATGCATCATGGTCTAATGTCCGGTGCTCATTGAAATATGAAGTTGTGTGGCCCGCTCGGGCCTTTGAAGTACCACCAGGACCTCCGTGACTGTGCAAATACAGTGCCAATGACAATAGCGGAACTGTTTACTTTTTACTCAGCCTACAAAAACGAATACCATCACGTTTTCAGAATTTTGGCATCGGTTATCGTGACATCCCTAACGGGGCATAGACCTTTTGGTAAAAATTCTAATTATTTAACAGGCTTAAACTGTTTCGATCTCACCATCATCTAACTCTACCATTTTTTTTTTTTTACCATTTTCAAACACTTTTGACCAGCGTCATCCTGACTAACCCATACTGCTAGTCAAAACAGTTCCAGGAAGTGCTTGGTGGGCAATTTTTTATATATATATATATATATATATATATATATATATATATATATATATATATAAAATTTATTTGGTAATTACT
>JAOEGT010000005.1:2320187-2332980 GCA_025447795.1 Speoplatyrhinus poulsoni
GATAGATAGATAGATAGATAGATGCATCCATCCATCCATCTATCCATCTCATGGTGGTCCTTGCAGAGAGACAAGCTATGGGGTTAGCTGCCGGGCACGGCTTCAACTTTTAATTAAATCTTCTCACCTAAAGCAAATGTGGCACAGTATCACCCTGGCTTGCATGGCTCTTAGTGCAGTGGAGTCCACAGCAAGCCAGATGTTTGCCTTAGCAAGGCTAAATACCTACAATAGGTGGCAGCGGCCTCTGTTAGGGAATTTGCTTCCTCCACCGTTTTTGTGGGATTAGCTAACGCTAGCTAGGAAAACACATGGATAGTGTTCCATGCGTTTCCCAGTCTTGGGCTGTTCAGCATAAACACCCAGGGCCTTGCCTCCACCCCCCTCTCTCCAGCATTCTCCCCCTCATGAGCTAGGGTTTGTTTTAGTAGCATAGCCCCAGAAGAGTGTTAGGTTGTGTTATGTGTCATATGTGTTGAGTGTTTGTTTTTGTTGTGGATCTCACTGTGTGTGTGTGTGTGTGTGTGTGTGTGTGTGTGTGTGTGTGTGGGTGGGTGTGTGTGCGCACATGCGTGCGTGCGTCTCTCTGTCTGTTTGTGTGTGTGTGTGCGTGCGTGCATGTGTGTGTGTGTCTGTCTGTGTTTGTGTTTGTCTAGAGAAGAGCAGGAATTACTAATCCCTCTACTCTATCCATGGCCATAAAACTCTTTCAGGACACGCTGCAGAACTCTGTGTGTGTGTGTGTGCGTGGGTGCGTGCGTGTGTGTGTGTGTGTGTGTGTGTGTGTGTGTGTGTGTGGGGGGGGGGGTTGTCCCATAAGGCTTGATAACACACACAACACCAAGTTGTCAAATATTAGAAACAATAGTTATTTTTGTCCCTGACTGCATGCAGCCCATTAATGTGGCCATTACAGTAATGAGTCATCTGACAAATCACTGCTTGTTGCACAGGAAAGACGGAGCCAAAAACACAAACAAACATTTTATTGGTGTTTGTGTGTAACGAGCAAACCCGGTTTAGGCCTGTTTGTTTGGCCGTGTTGTGGAAACCACGCTGCACCTGGCTCAGCTGGGGTCTGGTTTGAGGCTACCAGGCCCCCACTAATAAGACCCGCCTTCCCCTTTCCCTCCATACACACACACACACATCCGCTGAGTGCCATGTAGCTTAATGAGCCTCTACCCCGGGCCGTAAACAAGGCCAGGCTCAACCCCAAAAACACACGCAGGAAGCGCCCCATGACCGTAACAGTGCAGGGGGGAGGGTCCGGAGCCAGGTCACGTGTGATGGGGTGCCAACACGGCTGCTGGTCCATGCACGTTGTCTCCACACGGAAGCCCCTCCCTCTCTTCCTCTCCCTTCTACATGCCAGATTGTTTATTACACACAAGGAAGCGGTTTAGAAAAGGACAGGCACTAGAAAACACTTGAGGTGATTGGATGAACAGCTATACGATACGCTTGAAGCTGTATCATGCTAATTGGTCAGAGCCACTGGTGGTTCAGACCCAAGCGCAATACGATCTCCAGGGTGTGCAGACCTGGCCCAGACTGATGTCGCCGTGAAGTCAAACTAGACGGTCTCACGAAGGTACCTGCCCACAATCTTCTCAGCCCCACCCCCCCACTCCTTCCTGCCACCACCCCCCGCGTGTCATATCCTCCACGGCCTGCCGACACACAGCGGTGCCTTGCGCTTTGTCCCAAGCCGACAGTTCCAGTGTACACAAGCCACAGTTTGGCGTGTACCTACTTGACATGCCACAATAGGAACAATGTCCGTCTCCTCCTGAAGAATATCTCTTGTGCAATAAGCCTGCTTTGGTTTGTAAGTGTGTGCGTGTGTGTGTGTGTGTGTGTGTGTGTGTGTGTGTGTGTGTGTGTGTGTGTGTGTGTAAGTGGGGGGAGGGGGGAAGAGCGCGGTTGGGACCCTGACAAAAGGTCTACTGTGCATGTGGCCACAGCTGGTTCTTTTTACCAAGAGACTGGCTAATGTACAGTGATCAGCTTAAATCAACAGGTCTTGCCAGAAAAAGGCTTAATTGATGATAAGAAATTGTTGTTTGAACTGCCCAGAAGTGTCCCATTGAATTTGCTGTCTGTTTTTGCCCATAAACCACCAGGCACAAGGCACTGCACCATTGTATATTACAACGCAATGAAATGTGCGCTGATGGAGAGGTAGTGATGTGGTCCACATGTAGAAACACACAGCAGGTCTGTAGCCCCCTGCGTTATTAGGCAAACATGGCCGACCCATACCGTACGCGCAAACACACACAAACACACACACACACACACACACACACACACACACCTGGGGGCTTTAATTAGCAGCGCACTAAATGTGGAAAGAGTTTAGGGGGTCGTTCTCCCTATATTTATCCTTTTCTAAAGCTATCACTTGCCTCACAAAGGCCCTTAGGCCTCTTGGACTAGTCTGTGTTTGAAACTGGTAAAATTATGCCCTGCTGTGGGAAACTCATAATCGGTTTCATCAGTTTCGTTGGTATTCTGCTTGTCAGTGGGAGCTGGAGTAAATACAGCCTTGATTGATATCTGACTGAGCAAATCAATACTACATGTAAAAAGACCAGAGTGAGTCCAAGAGGTATCACTTAGACTGTGAAGCATAGCAGCTGTGATTTCAGCACCTGAAGTAACGTTAAATTTGCTCCAAGTCACATGGAACACAAGCGAAGCCAAAGTGAAGCCTCAAAACTCCATATCAATGAAGTTGGAATTGGGAGAGAGGAGATCAGTTGGCTGTGGGGAGACATGCCTCATCTCTCTGAACACAGCCTTTGATGCCATGGCGTGACATGGCCATGTTTTTGGGTGGGGAACAGAACAGAGTGACAGGACACACACACACACATACACACCCACACACACACACACACACACACGCATGCACGCACGCACACACACACGTCAGAAAACAGCTCATCAGCACCGGTTGACAGAAGCACTACCTAATTGTCATACAGCTGCCTCATTAACCATGTTTAGCTAACTCTTTCAATACAGCCTCTACAGACGTTATTAGCTTCACCCTAATTGTTACATTAACAGGCCTGTCTGTCCTGACATATTGCAACATACTACAACAAACTGTTAACAATCCTTTTTCAGTACAACTTCTACAAACATCAATAGCTTCACCCTAATTGTTACAGTAACAGTCAATTTTTAGTCTCACAGAAAAAAGATTTAATACTCAAATTTCTTAAGTTTTTACTGTATGTGTAAATGTCTGTTTTGCTGTTATGTCATATCTGTTTATGGGTTATTGAAGTATAAATATTTTGCCTATCCCCTTTCACGAAATCCTTTGAATTTTGTGCCTAGGTCGGGCCTGAATAATTACAGTAATGCTAGTAATGCTAATGGCAATTAGCATTAACGTTAATAGCTGTGTACCCTGTGCACCTCATGCATTTTAACTGTCATGGAAGGGTGGACCCCTCCCTGTGTTCTCACTTACAAGGTTCCTTCAACATTTTTACTCAAAGTCATTTTATAGATGTTTTCCCCTGCATGTACGGCCTGAATATGCCAATGGCACACTTGTAGTGATGTTGCCAAAATTACTGTACATAATACGTGTAGTGTAATTTATTTAAATGCATAAGCTCCACTAATGTCTGTATAAACAACAATGTTGAAACCAGCATGACAACAATGTTCTTGTTTTGCTTTGAAACTCAACACATGCCTCTCTGGTACCTGACGACAGTAATGTCAAATGTAGCTTCATGTTACTGCCCGGGGGGTGCTTTAACACAATCAAGGAGTGGACCTCTATGGGTCCTTCATATTTTTTATAATAATATTTTAAACAATTTGTATATAGTTATATATGATTTGTATGTATATTTAGTTGGGTTCAGTTTGAAGCCAGTTGTAGTTAACAGTGGAGCAGGCCAGCCCACAGCGGTGTAAAGGAGCTCACAAACAGAGCTTAGACTCTCATATCCTGTCTTCCACTCCCTTTCTTTAGAGTGTTTCTAAAAGCAGGCCTGCTGGTTTTGTATTCTTTGTCAATGTTGTTTTCAGTCCCCCCCCCATCCTTTGCAACTCCTGCTCCCTCTCTTTCTCTGGGGAGAGACTCTTTGGTACAAGAGATTAGAGCGGGTGCTGCCATAGCAACTGAATAAAAATGGCAGATACAAAAGGGGTCCTCTCACTCTCCAATGTCTGACCTACATAATCCCAAGTCTCTGATCGCGCAACAAAACAACATGATGAAAGGCCCGCCGTGATTTAACCCTCAAACAAATACTTGCCATCGCTGACCCCAAGCTCAAAGAGCAGTCTTGCCTCCCTCAGGACTCCAAAGGGTGACTTGTGAAATCTTGACAGTGTCTAATTGGAAAGGAAGAGGATGCTGTGAATGCTAGTGGGAATGAGACGAATGTATCTGTGAGACGGCAGCGCAGTGGCAAAGACGATTAGCAATGATCACAGCCTCGCTTCAGAGAAGGGGGGGAGATAGCGTGGGAGAGAGGGAGAGAGATGAGCCACAGGCAGAGCACAGGATTCAGAAGAGAGGGATGAGAAGTTACTTCTCTGTCTTCTGCTTAGTGATCAAAGGAGATGGAGAGGGAAAAATTTTTCAAAAAGCTGGAAACTTTTTCTAGAAATATTTTTTGGTCTTTGAACTTTTTACTTTTTTTACTAAATCTGCTACGATATGACTTTCATTTTTGTCCATTTTGTAATTTATTTGATGTTATTAAAATGTACAGACTATTTGTGTCGGAGATATGTTGTTACTTTATCTGGTTTGGCTGTTGATTGCAATGTCACTTCCTCTAATAAATGTTACTTATTGATTTAATAGTTTCACGTTTTCTACACACTTTCTAGACCGTATAAAATTATATTTATTGTGAAATTAATATATTTGTTAAGCCGTCTTCTATCATTACCCTAAACATATCAAACTAATATCAGTAGCTAGTAAATAAACATTAAAAGCTTCTTTATTATTATCACTTTGTTGGTGTTCCTATTTACAAAGCCAGTGCTGTGTAAAACACCAGATTCTTTTACAGTGCACCCAGCGCTGACTTTAATGTCACTATATAGATTTTAAATGATGCCTTCAACTCAGAAAATACATTTATTTCTCAATGTTATGTTTGTTATATGTAGGCCTAATATGGGTAACTATTATATGTACAATAGATTTATTGTTGCTCATTTATTATTCTGTATTCTGTATAATGTATTTACATGTGCATTGACTGTTTGTTCAAAAAAAGATTCATTACACAACGAAAACCACCTGAATCTGTACAACTTGATGTGCACAGCCGAAGCCCGCCTAACATCTTGGACCTCTGTTCTGTGGAGGACAGTCTGCCACTCTGACAGTGGGTCAGACAGTGATGGGTCTTGGCAGGAAGGAGAGAGGGTAGAGAGAAAGAGAGAGGGGCAGGGTGGTGATCTGATGAGTGAACTCTGTTGTTCTCCGAATGCTGCATTTTCATGGTAAGTGTCTCTATAGGGGCCTGCAGGAGTTCAATACGTTCATTTACACATCAAAACAGGCCAGGAAAGGGATCGTGCTGGGGGCGGTAGATGGACCCAGGGCAGAGTAATGAAGGATGCTTTCTTTTCTCCCCAAGCTCCCCCTCCCCCTCCCTCCAGAGGTGGGAGGGGGGAGTCTGGGGCCTCAATTGGCGCTAACAACAACCTTTAATCAGAGCCGTGACCAGATGGAAGGGTTTCTGGCTCCTTAACACCCTTTCACACCAAACCTGTAGTGAGTACAAAAACATGACCCTGCGTCCCTAATAACTGCTCTGCTACGCTGCGCTACGCCAAATTCCTCCTAAACACCAGACAGAGAACGTTCAGACAAAAATATAGTCTGCTCATGGAGTGAAGACCACGTCTTGGCTCAGCCGGGACAGCCTCTCAGGGAGGCTAGCTGCCACTGACACCATTTAACCTCTCGAGCCAGGAGGAGAAATTAAAAACAGTGTGACTAGCCAGCAAAGCTAACGCTTCCGAGCGAGACTTACTCCTGACATTGTGATTATTACTGGAAGATGTGGGCGGGTCTTGTGCTGATTGGATGGCACCAGGCCATTTGTTCAGACCTCAGGTGTGTGTGTGTGTGTGTGTGTGTGTGGAGGTGTTGCCGATTGAGTCTCTATCCCATGATGGCAGCTACAACTCAAGGCAACCACAGCTCAAACAAGCGACTGTTTTAGGAATGAGCCTCCTCTCTTTCTGAAATATGTTGTGTGGTATTTTTCCCCCTCTGCAGACAGAACGCTCCACTAAAAATGGCGCTCAGTGACCTGAAAATGTAAAGGACAGAATTTATATTGGGGAACAAGATTCAAAGACTTTTGTTACATCATGTGGCATCTTTTATAGCAGATAATCTTGCAGAACCTATCATTAAAACATACAGTATAGTGAAAATAATCAAATACATATGACTGCTACCATAACAGCAGAGGAGGAATAAGTCCAAACGTCCCCAGAACACCAAATGTCCACCTCATCTCACTGTGTTTGAAGCATAACAATGCATGGCCCAGAGGAGGGGGAGGGGTAGAGAACAGTGTGCATGCTGAGTGATGCATGAGGAGAAGCAAAGAGCACTCAGGTGGGGGAGGAGGTGAGAAAATAACTGAAAACCCTGAAAAGACTGAAGAAAATATAGAAAATAGGTCAAAATGAAAAGAAAGAAAAAAGGTCAAAATGAAAATATTGAAAAAATTTCCAAATGAAAATAAAGAAAAAGGGTAAAAATTAAAAGAAAGAAAAGAGAATTCTTCGTTAGAGAGCCCTTAGCACTCTGCATTCAGCTCCTATCTAACTAGCGTGTAGCTGAGCACAGGTGGGCCTTGCTGCCGAGACGCGTCACTGCAGTGTAACCTAGACAGGAAGCATGCGACCCGTGGGCTGCAACGTGCAGATTAAAGGGGCAGTCGGCGATGCTGGAGAAAGACATAGGGTTCTCCCTCAGAAGCTCCGCCCCACACATTGGACACACATTGCCAAGGCTGGGATAGTGTTGTGTGGTGCGGTCTGCACCACTTTGTTTGTGTTCCCATTCACAGAGCCAGGGCTGTGCAGATGCGAGACATTATTTTTGACAGCACACACAGAACAGGCAGCTAGCAGTCCGTGTGGATAGTGCTTGTAATGAGTGTATTGGCTTACAATCACTGACTGCACTGACGCCCCACGCTCACAAGCTCCGAGCTAAACACGTCGTGCATATGTGGTCAGCACAGTGTCAGGCTGAAGGCTGACTGGCCCAGGCAGGGGACAATGTCTGCCACGTCTAATGAAAACAAAGGAGAGGATGTTGGCTGCCCACACCTCGTTACTAGCAAGGAATCAGTAATTCAGGGTAACTGGTGCGTAACAGATCCACTCACGACCAGTCTCACTGGAAATTAAGGTAATTTACAACAGCCATTGAAAAGAAGACCAAAATGTACACTCCTTTGTTAAAAACAAAGAAACAGACCTTGTTCAAGACATTCTTAAACAGGCTTTTTGCTTAACACAGGAGTGTAAGTCCTATAAGCAAGTAGCAAGTAGCTACTTGTATATCTTCTTTAACTCCACTGGAAAGTAAATAGCACCAATGCGTAACCTCTGAAGGTACACTACACTGTAGCAGCTAGTGAGAATGTCTTGTTTCAGAGGAATTTTTGTAGAGCAAGGATCCAGTCACATAATGACGCGTCATATAAAAACAAAGTGCTGAACTTAATTTTCCATGCCATCATTCCCATATGCTGGTGTTGACACAAAACACAATTACCCACAGACATAATAAACAATCACATCCACTGTCAAACATTGTAATTTCCATCATGCTTGTTGCCAACTGGCATGCTGTTTAGAGTTGCAACTATAAGTACTTTTTATTGTCACATACATGTAGCAATATTCATTCTCTGCATATTTAACCCTATTCATCCCTCAAGGGAGCAGTGGACAGTCGCAGCACCCAACTCCAGATCGACACCAGTGTCACTGGTCAAATGCCATTGACTAACCTCAGATGTTTTATGATTGTGGGGGAAACTGGAGTGCCCGGAGGAAATCCACAGACACAGGAAGAACATGCAAACGCCACACAGAAAGCCCAGAACGGCTGCTGTTCAAACCCGGGACCATCTTGCTGTGAGGCCAGAGTGCTATCCACTGGGCCACCGTGCTGAAACTATCATCGACACTTGACATTTTATTTGTCCATGCACCTCAAACAAGCTATTTAATTTCAGTGCCAATATGTTTTGCAGAATGTGATTGTAATTTTTTTTTTTACGTTATACTAATACATGATATAAAATAAAAATTAAAACAGAGACAATTTGACTTGAATGTGTACCTATTTAACAAACAATTGAAAAACATGCAATTATCTCAGCTAAACTTGAACATAACATAACTAACGTGCACACAGGCATCTAGATAAATGAGTCATAAACGGCCACTAAACGTGAATATGAACACTTGCTAAACCATCTAGCCTATGCAGATGGTCACAGTGTGAGTTGCTGGTGCCAGAGTCGGAGTAGAGCCATGCAATAGGCCTGAAATCCACTTCACATCCGTCCTTCTAGATTAAAGTGTTGAATATTTGCATGGGGATCAAATGCAATGTGTGTGTGTGTGTGTGTGTGTGTGTGTGCGCGCGCGTGGCAAAGGGGGGGCACAATAGTGATCCGAGCGGAGGATTAAAACAGGCATTAATTAAATATATTCTTCCGCAAACTGCTGCTGCATTTTAAAGATGATGTGAACATTAATACCCGCCACAGTTTGTCACTCTATTCATCAGTGATGCTCTTTGAGGATTATTTTTGGGGGTGCCTGAGGGATATAGCATGCACTTGGAACACAACATTGTGGTTTTGCAGTGAGTCCCACTGCAAGAAAACAACCTTTGAATCCTAGTAAAAAGGACATAAAAATAGGCTGAAATTAATGATTTGTGTCTACTAAAAATGTGTACTGGGTAAAGTTTTAAATCCTTAATGTATATCTTGAGGGAAAAGGCATGGTCAAAGGGGTAACTTAAGCAGTCAAACACAACAATAACACCACAGAGTGAGACAGCTTACATTAATTCCAAAATTTATTATTCTGAACACAAAACAAAATAAAAATAAAAAAATAAAAAGGGGGTTATAAAAGGCACTACATTTCCCTCAACTTTCAGCACTGTTGAGGCAGGCTCATAGGCTTGAATGAACGCACCTTAACAACAAGAGCCACAGTAAACTTAAATTAAATATATTTACAATAAATAAAACTTTTATACATATTTATACAGTTGATCATGCCACTTTACAAGAGGAAATAATAACTTTTAATACATCCCCGTAAAAAAAAAAAGGTGTCTTTGCAATACTGGGCATGTCTCCTGCAGGGAACACAAAGCAACATAAAACATGTATAGCAATACTGGATATTTCCCTTAATGCATCAAATAAAATACTGTACTTTCTGTAATGGCCAATAGTGATCACCCCCAGCCCCAGAGTCCCCTGCTAGAGGGAGAGAGGTACCTGTGAAAGTTCAGCTGCACCCCTCTCTTATAGCAGCTGGTTGCGTGTGTATGTGTGTGTGTGTGTGTGTGCGCGTGCACATGAGCAAGTGCATTTGTGGCGCGCGTGCATATCATGCCGGCGTCCTGTACGTACCCCACCCAATCAGACGTGGGTGGGCGTGTCCGAGTGCGGGTCTGTCTTGGCCAAGTGCAGCACCACCGCGGGGGCCTTGTAGTGGCAGTGGGCGGAGCCACCGCAACCTCCGCCGCAGGCCTTCCTGCCGCTAGTCCTGCCCCCCAGCCGCCCCCCGCTGCACAGGACCTGCCAGGTGGCCAGCGTCTTGGAGCTCCACACCCAGACGCCACTGGTGATGCCCACCACCAGCGACATGAAGATCTTCAGCATGAACACGGCCACACTGGGCAGTGACGCGCCCAGCGAGCAGTCCTGGTTGCGGCGGCCCGTAAGGGACGCGCAGCGGGCGTGCACGCCGCGCGCCCGCCAGTGCTCCACGTTGAGGCGCTCGTAGAAGTAACAGACGATGACGCAGGTGGCCGGCACCGTGTACAGCACGGAGTAGATGCCGATCTTCACCATCAGCTTCTCCAGCTTCTCCGTGTTGGTGCCCTCCGTCTTCATCACGCGCCGGATGTGGAAAAGCGCCACAAAGCCCGTGAGGACGAAGGAGGTGCCCGTCACCAGGTAGGCGGCCAGCGGCACCAGCACGAAGCCCGTCAGCGCCCCGGCGTCCATACTGCCCACGTAGCACAGGCCTGTCAGCTCATCGCCCGCCACCTTCCTCATGGTGAGGATGACGATGGTCTTGAGCGCCGGCACGCCCCACGCCGCCATGTGGAAGTAGTTGCTGTGGGCCTCGATGGCCTCGTGGCCCCACTTCCTGCCGGCGGCCAGGAACCAGGTGAGCGTCAGCACCACCCACCAGATGGAGGAGGCCATGCCGAAGTAGTAGAGAATGAGGAAGACGATGGTGCAGCCCGTGGACTCCAAGCCCTCCTGGATGACGTACAGCTCGCCGTTCTCCCAGTCGCAGGCGATGTTCTCGGCGCCGGCCACGGCGCGCATGAGGAAGGCCACGGAGTAGACGTTGTAGCACATGGACAGGAAGATGATGGGCCGCTCCGGGTACTGGAAGCGTCGCGGGTCCAGCAGGAACGTGAGCACCGTGAAGGCAGTGGAGACGAAGCACAGCGCCGACCACACTGTCATCCACACGAAGGCAAAGTCCTTGTCGCGCCGCGACCAGAACACGTCCACGACCGCCGAGCAGCGTGGCGCGCACGACCGACTCTTCTCCACGTACTGGAACTTCTCGGGGTTCTCGCAGGACCCGAGGACACCATCGCCCCCTGAGCGCCCCCCACCTTCGCTACGGGTCACCGGCGGCCTACGCGGTGCAACAGGGAGCATGCCTTCGCCTTTTTTGGTTTCTGCCCGGGTGTCATTCTCGGGGGCCTCCATGCACAGGGCGTTGGGGTCGTTCCGGGTCGGCAGCTTGGCGCAGTCCAGCGAGTCGGGCCACGCATAGTTGAACTTCTCCATGATCGGAGAGCACCGCTGCCGGGCCTGCTCGCACATGGGTCTGCAGGCGGGGATGGAAGCCGACACTTTGTCCGTGCACATGGGGGCGTACAGCGAGCACAGGAAGAAGCGGAGATGCGCGTCGCAGCCGTACTCCACCAGCGGGGAAAACTCGTTGAGTTTGATGGCGGCCTCCTTCTGGTTGTCGTGGTTCATGAAATTTGGCATCCTGGTCAGGTTGTAGCCGATCCCCTGGCACATAGGGATAACGATGGGCTCGCACTTCGCCGGTCTGCCCCGTTCCAGATCGTAGGATCCTATCTCAAAGCTGGACCCAGAAATCACCAGAAGACACCATAGGAAAATAATAATCTTCAATGGGCAGCCACCCATGCTCATTTTTAGTCATATGTTAACAACAGACCTTACTCTGCTAAAGCAATGTCCATATAAAACTCAAAATATAAACACGGTAGAGCGGGATAGAGCCACGCTATTTTCCCATTTCAACGTAATGTCCAAATCAGCGTTATTGTCCTGTCTCAGAACCACTCCAAAACTGACCTCTCTAAGCAAATCCAGACCGTGGTTTACGGGTTGTTGAATATCTATTAAAAGTATCCAGTCGGTAGGGATAAATGTCCGTTAATAAAACATTATTAAGAGACCTGAAACTTCGAGCAACGTTGGCTAATGGGGCACAATAATTCACGATTCACCGAAAGCGATCACCAAGCAAGAATCCAGAAATGTATAGCTCATAGATCGCTGATAAACACGAAGTGTCTGTTTATAGCATCAATAGATCTAGTTTACGTTAGCTGCAGATTCCGTGGGCTCTTCTCTTACCGCTTTCAAAAGCCCCACTGAACTTTCTTTGCTGCTCTCGGGGACTTCAGTTAGAGGGGGGTTGGGCATTCGCGGTGACGCGCTCATATTTCGCCTGGCGCGCAGGCACGCACCACAGAAGGAAAACTATCATACATTTTTTGGAGGTCGGTCAAATACCATTCATATTTAAGTTGCTTTCGGTAAACCAGAAATACAGGTCGCAGTTCCCAAAATAAATGTATTCACACGTTGAATGGACTATTTTTACTCGTGTGTATCGCCTAAATATATATTGATAATAGACCAAGGGACTTAGGCACAGCTAACTCTGTTAATAACAGATAAGTGTTTTTAGCGGGTTAAAAAAACTACATGTAAGCTATTATGCCTATTGTGTACATTGTTAATTAATTCAACAGACAAGTTAAGTGTGGAAAAGTGATGCCCACTTTAAAATTCAACAGAAAGATAGGCCTAATGAATGTAAAAAAAAAATGACCTTATCGAAGAGAAGACGATTGTTTCCATCTAGTGGTGACTGAGAGAGCCTATGACTTCACTCCGCAATGGTTCCAGTGACTATTTCAATCGTTTCTCAAAGGGGTGGAACTTAAAGGATTTTTGGCCTCTATTGGCTGTCAGCTACATTCAGTCTACTCTTGTCCCTTTCACATTCTGTCTAGTTATGGAAATATAATACTACCCTGGTCAGAGAAATGGTATTTACTGGGATGTGTAGAATTCACACCCTGAATAACATAATAATATTCAAGGTATAGCAGCCTACATGCATTGCTTATTTCATCCATCCATCCATCCTCATCCGCTTATCCAGAGTCGGGTCGCGGGGGCAGCAGCTCCAGCAGGGGACCCCAAAC
>JAOEGT010000005.1:2340319-2350704 GCA_025447795.1 Speoplatyrhinus poulsoni
CATGAAAAGATATGCTCACATATTTGCAAATATGTGAGGGGTGTACTCACTTTTGTGAGATACTGTACATGTTTTAAATGATACATATACTGTCTTAAATCCATGATGCTGATGACTTGTGACACTTGCTGCTGTATATTTGTTATTTATTAATACCCTCATTGTAAATGTTTTTATGTTCTGAAACTGTGTTGGTGGCTGCTGTCTTGGCAAGGATGCTTTTGCAAATTAGATTCTTAATCTCAGTAAGTCTTTCCTGGTTAAATAAAGGTATAATATAAATATTAAATTAATTGCATGAATTACTCAAAGCCACACTGCTGTAAAGAAGGTTATGTTTATTTCATGCCAGGCAGAGGGGTTTGTAAACTCCCAGTACCAGTGTTGTCCAGTTTCTGAAAAATAAAATGCATTTGTATTACCGTATAATCTAGGCACTGCAGACTTATGTCCCGATCCACCCGCATCTAGCCTAGTTGTTATGCATCTCATGCATACATGGAATTATGTTGGTATCTTTCAACATGTCAATTGACTATTTTATGTAGCTAAAGTAAATTAGTTAAGCAATTTACATTGAGAAATGCAAAATTTTGACGCTTGCAAATTTACACTTATACTAATGGAAGGCGTAGGGCGATACGTCTCCTGCTGGATATGGGTCTTAATCATAAAAGAAAATTGGGAAAAGGATTTTGAAGCAGACATATCGGAAAATGTATGGTCCTTCAAGGAATTCACCTAACATCTATTTGTGTGAGACATGGCCTTATTCAGTTTAAGATTGTACACGGTCTTCATATGTAAAAGGTCAAACGTTCAAGAAATTTTCCTGGAGTTAACCCCACCTGTGATCGATGTAAACAAGCTCTTGCCAGCCTTTATCACAAATTTTATAATATATCATTCATGTCCAAATATAGCTATGTTCTGATACTGGAAATCACAGGCCAAACAATTGCACCGTCCCTTTCTGGGACTTTTTGGTGTACCACTAGAAGACATTGCTCTGCAAAAAAGCCGATAAACTGCATAGCCTATTCGGCTCTCTTTGCAAGGCGTTTAATTATTTTAAATTGGACCCCCCTTCTTCAGCAGATGGATTCGTGAGGGTATGAATTTTCTCAAAATTGAAAAAAAATTGGTATACATTACAGGGATCCATTGCAAGGTTTGATGCGGTATGGCTGCCTTTATCACCTATGTTTAAAGTTTAACTACATCTTACATATACCTCTTGCATATGGGTACACCTTGATACTATACACACTGCTCTGTGGTCTTTTTCTTCGTTTCTCATTTCTCTAGTTAAATTGTTATTTTGGACAATTTAATTGAGTTAATATTGTTTTTCATTTTGTTCTTTGAAATTTTTTTTATGCTTTATATTTGTGTTATGGGTTTTATGTGTATAAACATTTATGAAAATGTCAAATACTATATTGGAAACACCGTTTAAATAAAAAATTTGGGGCAAGGAGGCGGGGTTAAAAACCATGCAAAATGTTTGCTTTAAATTTAGCCAATTTTTTGTGTATTTCTGCTTCTACAATGTAGGTATACTGTATTTCCATTCAGTCTGCTCCACGAGGCAGCATATTTAGGCTACGCTTCCTGTGTAGTGTCCAAACACCCATTAACATGGGGGAGGACGATTATCCGTTCCACGTAGTATTGTGTGCAATGGTCTTAACACGTCGTTTACTGTTCATCCAGTGACTACCTCAATCTTCCATTTACTGAATGTTCACTTGCGAGTAGGACTAAAACTTCTCCCACGCAGAACTGTAACAAATGTCTAGCAACATAACGAATCACATGCAAGTCACAGGGAATGTCAATATACAGTGACGTCAAAGTCGCATGAATTCTGACTTTACTGTTCAGACTGAGATCGCATTTACAAGAATCAGATCTAGTACCACATATGAAAGTGGCCCAGATCAGATTGGAAAACAACAGATTCCGTGGTTTGTTCTGCTCCAGAGTCACGGAAAAAAAAATCGGATATGGCCCAGATTTGTGTGCAGTCTGAACGTAGCCTAATAGCCAAACATGTCCCCTTGTATAAATGTGTATTAAATTAGCGAAGAAGCTAAGAACAGCTCAGAATAATTAAGTGTGGAACCCAGATCAGTCACAGTACAATAATGTCAGTCGCCTCCACAGTCGGGGTAAAAAACCTTGGCAATTTAAAACAGACATTATGTCCATACCTCTATTTCTGAGAGGAGCATTTTTAATCTCGTCAGGTCCTTAGTGACGATACCATTCTGCAAAACAGAAAATAGACAAAAATGTTAATACAATAAAGACTATTTATACTTGAGATAAAACTGTCATCAAGATTACAGTTACCAAAATTATCATGTTAACAGTAATATAACGGTAAACGTGAATGAAAAAAATAAAAAGACTAATTTAGGCAGTTAACAGTAATAGCCTAAACCATAAATTTTTATCTGCTCAGTCCCCCCTCCCTCTATTGTATGCGTTTTCTTATATCATTGCACTAACTGCATTGATTGTGTAGTAGGCTATTAACGTGTTGCGTTCTGTTGTACTGTATCACATTCTACTTTACAGCTGCAACCAATAATTTACAACGGTAAAATGCTAACTTGTTTTGCAAAGCAGAAAAAGGAAGAGCTAACTATGTTCCTTTCATGTAGGCTATTTGGGCGCAAGTAATTATTGTATGATTGATAATATTGCAATAGTTTAGTCTACTGTAAAGAATGCTGATGTTGAATGAGAAAAACTCATTGAAGTTCAGCAGTATTCAGAGGATATGGACCTATCGTCTTCAAAATTAAAGCTTAGTTAATGTAGAATACATCTCCAAGAAAAAAAGTGCTTACTTTAGATTGCAGAATATTATGCCATGCCCATGGTTATGGAATCATACTCCTGGATAGGGGATGGACGTTATTATACTCTGGAGTTGCCCAGGGTGTGAGGCGCCGGGGGGGTGTGGGCATACTAACAAGCCCCCGTTTGAGCGCTGCTACGTTGGAGCGCTGCTACGTTGGAGCGCTGCTACGCTGAAGTTTACCCAGGTGGACGAGAGGCTCACTACGCCTACGGGTTGTGGGAAAACTGACTGTCACTAAACACTGTTTTGCACTAAACAGCAGTTCCGTGTATTCGGCCTTCCTGGAGACCCTGAATGGAGTCCTGTATGAGGCTCCAGTAGGGAACTCCATTGTTCTACTGGGAGACTTCAATAATGGAGACACGTGGAGAGGTGTGATTAGGAGGAACGGCCTCCATAATCTAAACCCAAGCGGCTGTTTGCTGTTAGTTTGTTGTTGCTGACAACCACCTGGTGTTGAGTTGGGTAAAGGGGTGGGGGAAGACTCTGGACAGACCTGGTAAGCCCAAACAAGCGGGTGAACCGGGAACATCTGGAGGAGGCCTCTGCCCCTGAGATCTTCAACGCACAGATCCAGCGGAGCTTCTCTGGCATCCCTGTGGAGGTTGGGGATATTGAACCTGAGTGGGAAATGTTCAAACTTACAGTGCTGAAACTACAGACGAGAGCTGTTATCTTGAGGTCTTAGGGGACTCAAGGGGCGGTAACCCTCGAACACCGCGGTGGACACTAGTGGTCAGGGAAGCCGTCCGACTGAAGAAGGAGACCTTTCCGGATAAGTTGTCCCGGAAGACTCCGGAGGCGGTTGCGAGGCACAGACAGGCCCGAAGGGCTGCAGCATCTGCCGTAGCAGAAGCAAAGCCACGAGTGTGGGAGAGCGTCAAAGAAGCCGTCGCATGGCACCAAACTGTTTCTGGAAAACCTTCCGCCACCACACGAGAAGGAAGCGGGGAACCATCCAAGCTGTGTGCATTAAGGATGGGACGCTGTTGACCTCAACTGAGGAGGTAATTGGGCGGTGGAAGGAACACTGAGGAACTCCTGAATCCACCCTCCATGGTAGAGACAGAGCTGGAGGCTGATGGGGGAATCATCGTCAACAACTCCACAGTGGCAAAGCCCCGGGGATTGTTGCGATAAGTCCAGAAATGGTTTTCCAAACATAACCCCTACAGGTATTTTATTAAGGCTGTGTTTAAAGCGAACACGGCCAATTGAACCCAGGCTATTATGTTTTGTTGTTTTTTTGCACGGTGGTCACGGTGTTACAAGTTACCATGGTGTTCTGTTCTGTTTTGACAATCACAACTTTTTTAACAACGACTTTCTGGATGTTATCAGCATACTATCTACAGATGACTTGAATATGGAGTGTCAATATTTCGTTGTTGTAGTATGTCTTTGGGTTGTATACCAGTGTTCAGTATACCAACTAAATATTAGATTTGACCGTGAGTCAAGACTACACTTGGAAAATAATGGTATATATCTAGATACTGATTGATGCATATAGCCAACTGTACACCCAACCATTTCTATTCAGAAGATGCATCAGGTACTGCAGGATACTTAGAGGAAAGTTACAATAAAAAAGGGGGTAGATTACTGTATAGGTAGCTACAGTAGGTTACATCAACATCATCGACCTTCCCAATTCATTGATGCCATGTATAACAGTGTATTCTGCTTTCTGCTTTGCTCTGCTTTTGTGTAAAAACTCCAAGTCAGGATCGCCACAGCACCTTTATGATCTTGCTAGACACAATAGGCCTATTCACATCAAATCAACTATATGCAAATAGTCTACAGGTGGAGTAGGTGGAGTAGAGAAAATGAAATTCCAAGTACATATGTGAATGATAAACATAGCTGCCTAGTACTACAGGATAATACAGCAGGGTAAGTGAACTTTTCCATTTCAATATATTTTTCTTTAAGCTAATAATTATGACTCCATGTATTTTTATTTAATGTTTTAATCCATTCCTAGCAACACTTGCGTATCATGCTTTTACGAATAGTACGTTTTTACAAAAGCTGCTGACCACTACAGTGTGTGTATTCCTTATTTATAGTTATATGGTGTATTCACGTAACTCTGCCCATCTAGTCGGCTGAATGGAAGCATCATGGAAAAATTGTTCATTAATCATAATCAAGGTACAATGTTCAATTAATCATGATTTTGATTTTAGGTAAAATAATTCAGCCCTACGATGTAGCATATTGTGTGCCTATTTTGAAAACAACGCACAACACTGCCTTTGTGAAGTACAAAAGGTGTACAGGCTATGCACAACAAATGCTGCAAATTAAAAACAAATGCTACAACTTAAGTGATATGAACATTAGGGCTAATTAACATAACAGAAGCAAGTTCTTGTCGACATTGTTAAAAAAATATATATATGGTTTGTCTTGAGGGGAAGGGAGGTACACATCAAGTGTGGGGGTCTGGGGTCCGCCCCTAGAAAATGTTGAGAGGCTAACACTGAATTTCCTGTATTTTTGTCAAATGTTATGCACCAATTTGTGCCTTTTCTGCATGGGGGAAGAGCATAAGTAACAAATACAGTACCAGTCAAAAGTTTGGACACACCTTCTCTTTCAATGGTTTTTCTTTATTGGCCTTATCTTCTACATTATCTTCTACAGTGTAGATTATTATTGAAGACATAAAACCTATGAAGGAACACATATGGAATTATTTAGTAAACAAAAAAGTGTGAAATAAACCAGAATATGTTTTATATTTTAAATTCTTCAAAATAGCCACCATTTGCTTTGATGCACACTCTTGGCATTCTCTCAATCAGCTTCATGAGATAGTCACCAGGAATGGTTTTCAATGACCACATGTGCCTTACCAAGAGTTATTCAGTGTAATTGCTTGCCTTCTTAATGTGTTTGACACCTTTAGTTGTGTTGGTAGACAGTCCCATAAAGTGAACAGCGTTGTTATACTACTGTTCTAATCAATATTATGGCAAGAACCACTCGACTAAGTCAAGAGAAACAGCACGCCATCACCATAATGATTTTAAGACATGAATCCGGGCATGAATCCAGATTTTCTAATTTCCAGAACTTTTAAGGTATCCTCAAGTGCAGTCGTAAAAGCATCAAATGGTATGATGAAACTGGCTCTCATGAGGACCACCCCAGGAAAGGAAGACCAAGAGTTACCTCTGCTGCACAGGATAAATTCATCAGAGTTGCCAGCCTCAGAAACCGCAAATTAACAGCACCTCAGAGAGCCCACAGAGTTCAGATAGACAGATCTCAACATCAACTGAGACTGCATGAAAAAGGCCTTTATGGTTGAATTGCTGCAAAGAAGCCACTACTGAGGAAGAACAACAAAAATGAGAGACTTGTTGGGCCAAGAAACACAAGGTCTGGCCATTAGACCAGTGGAAATCTATACTATAGCCTGATGAGTCCAAATTTCAGATTTTTGGTTCCGCCCGACACGTTATTGTGAGACGCAGAAAAGGTGAGCGGATTGGTTTCTTCATGTGTGGTTCCCACCATGAAGCATGGAGGGGGAGGAGTGATGGTGTTGGGTTGCTTTGATGGTGACACTGTTGGGGATTTATTCTAAATTCAAGGCACACTTAAACAGCAGGCTACCACAGTATTTTGCAGCATTCCATCTGGTTTGTGCTTAGTGGGACCATCATTTGTGTTTCAACAGGACAACAAACCCTAACCCAATGACCCCAAACACACTTCTAGGCTATGTAAGGGCTATTTGACAAAGAAGTGAGAGTGACCTGGCCTCCACAATCACCCGATCTAAACCAAATTGAGATGGTTTGGGATGAGTTGGACCGCAGAGTGAAGGCAAAGCAGCCAAAAAGTGCTCAGCACCTCTGAACTCCTTCAGGACTGTTGGAAAACCATTCCAGGTGACTACCTCATGAAGCTGAGTGAGAGAATGCCAAGATTGTGCAAAGCTTTCATCAAAGCAAAAGGTGGCTACTTTGAAGAATCTAAAATATAAAACACACATTTAACACAAATCTAGGCTATATTTTTACCTTCCCCCATAGACAATACACCTAGTCTTCGTTACGCAAGACACACAAATAGTGTGGCTGACTTTAGATTATAGTATTGAATCGAGTGAAACGATGAATGCAAATCCCAGCAACCGTCATTGCCGTGACTAGTTTTAATTCTCAGAGTTAAAGGATTTTATAACAGGTAATTACAATCAACCCATAATAATAATGCACTATAGCCTAATAAATAATCTACGATTCAGTGCTTTAGCAGAACCGGAATGTCTTCTGCGGCTTGTGTAGGCTACACAAGCAGAATATCATGAGACAGTTACGCAAAACTGCTTTTTGTAAGTTAAATCGATCGGTCACATACGATATTTAAAGGCTACTGCTGTCAGGCTAAATACTACTGTCTACAAATTCAGATATGAGCAGGGCTCTGCCTCACACTCTTTCTTGACAGTTAGGCACAACATGACCACGAAAGCAAATAAATGAATGGCCCCTCCAAACTGATATCAAATTGAACTAGGGATGGGCCTGGCTAGAACTAAGGGGTCCGGGTCATCCCGGATCTCGGCGTCATTTGAACACTACATCTATTCATTTAGGAACTTTAGTTTAAAAATAAACAAACAGTTATGCAAATAATATAGTATCGTAAATTGCGCGACCACACAGACGGGAGCTATTTTGAGATGATAATCTCTTTGGATGAATGGCTACAAACAGTTTGCCATGTGAAAACTCTATAAATCCACACTTGGGCAGATCCAGCTGCCCAAGTGTGTTGGGCAGCACTTTGTTGAAAATCATTGAAAAGTAACCTATTATTTTTGCTAGCAGGCTGGGAGCTTTTGCAGTGGCCTGCATCTTCATTTCACACAGATCGTGAATCTAAATTAAAGGACTGCCATTTTGAGTCAATCATTTATTGAAATGACAAGATCATGCACTCCCCCACACCGGTGATCCTTTAGTTCATATGCGATGATCAAACAAGGATCTTCAGCAAACACAATATATTTGCAGAACCAAAGTAGTGTAATTTTTGCCAATCATTTTAGGCTATTAGAAGTAGACCTACACTTTGGAAATTATAGCCAGGCCTATATACCGTGGTGACGTGGGTACGTCCATGACTGTATGGCCAGTGTCATACAATATTATAACACATTATATCATATTCATATGTTAAAGATGTGCAACCCACAGGTCAACACTCTTCCCTGTTTTGTATGAGTTTTGTAGCCTGGCCTTCAGTCCACAACTGCCATAGGCATACTGTATGTTCGGAACTGTAAACATTATACCTACTTGAACGCAGCCTTGTATCACACAAACTATTAGAAATAATTACATTTGAGGGTTTCTATTTTAACTGTTGTGTTTTCCCATCTTCTTGTCACTGGTTTTGGTGACCCCGTAAACTAACAGACCAATTGAATGCCTTGTACGACTGCACTTCAGGCCTACAGTAGCACACATCGGATTTCAATCACATTTTAAACCACCACCAAAGCCAAATGTGGTTTGGAATAAATTAAGCTTTTAACAAAAATCTGGATATGCCAAATATTTGGGCTGTCAGTGTGAGTATATAAAATTAAATATTTGGGCGGTCAGTGTGAGCATATAAGAGTCCAAATTTATCGATCCACCACTGCCCAACAATGTAATTTCCTACTGTAAGATGCACTTTTACAAAAGACTGATTACTGTAGCCTATACTAAGAGCATCTTAGTATAATTTTGTGTAGCCCATTATTTTAAATACAGGAGTTTAAAAAATGCAAATAAGAAAATAAGCTTTATTTAATACTAGCCTATTATTACAGTAGTGTACTTTCATAATTTCTCTAGTAATGTTAAGTGTGAAAACCCTGTCTTTCATTCACTGTGTTCACATTACGCTAGAAATGCAAAGCAGTATTCTACTGGTGGGACTGATAAACGCCACCTGGTGGTTATTTGTCAAAACTGCAACCAAAACTAGATTATGTGGGCCTACCTACTACCTGCGGTCCTCAGGTTCTCATTTTTAAAGGTTGGCTTAATCCTCTGAAAGATTCCAAGTGCTTGTATTTAGCCTGACTATAGCAACTATAGCTGCTGGGTACCATTCACATTTGAACCGGTACCCAAATGGTACCGGTTTTATAATTTACTCTTCCTGTAACAACACAAAAAAAGTCAAAACTTGTCCAAACTGGCATATGTGGTCATGTTGGCTATTTCTGTATAGGAGTGAATTTAGAAAATCATGGCCGGACCCGTTTTTAAGGGTCCCAAAAAGAGATGTCCTGGAAAATGAAGACATATGGTCATCTTATTTCTATCTCAATCTTCAGTGGCGGTGTGCTTAGAATTAAAACTTTGCCTACTTATGTCGAATTGGTTAGGCAAAGGCATAACATTGTTACTTTGTTAGTTTGAACGGAGATTGTCCACTAGTTTATCAATCACAGATAGCATCTTTCGCTCAGACACAAAACAATGAAATGCCAAGATGGTTTACAAAATATACTGACGGCAGTTTACTTGGACTGGCAACCCATATAAAGTCTGTATGTAGGAAACCTTGCATTTCCAGTGTTCCAGTGATCACTCTTTCAGCATGCACACAGAAGGGCAGCTAACTGTATTACCTGTACAACTACTGACTCCACCTTTAAAAGCAGTGTTTGTCATTCTTGCCAACTTCAAGCTCAAATCTAAACAGTATCGCGTCGCAGTCTTCCGCGTCGCTGCCTCACACATCAAAATGCATTGTGAAGCAAAGCGTAGTGCTACGGCTTTGTTTATGTTTTAATTTACAGAAGCAGAGCTATGTAGAAGTATCAGATTATTTTTTCAATGCGCACAGAACGGTAAAATAGCGAAATGCTAGGAGATATTTAGTGAATTTAACATGTGTATTATCATAAAATTTGCTTTCAATAGATGACTACCTTTAAGTGGATCAAGTCAATGGTCAGTCAGTCTATCCATCTATGCCCATCATAAAATGCCCTATGATGGTAGTTTATCAAGGTGTCTCAATAGTTAAGTGTGTGTGCGTGTGTGTTGTACCAGTGGTGGTCCATACAGGGCCTTGGTCAGGATGCTGGACACCTGGTGCAGGCTACCATCCAGCAACATGGAGCGCAGGGTGACATGAAGACCCCCTTCAGCCCAGGATAGTTCTTCCCCAAGGACTGACAGACAAAATACAGTTATAAAACATTGACCTTCAGATTACCTCAACATAACGTTTATACAAAGGCTTTTATATATTCCACTATTCAGTATTTTACCATCTGTTTTTAGATCATGCAGACAGTTATATCATAGTCTGAAGGCATTTGGGATATTAAGGATTTATAATTGTATTTAAACCTGCAGACAACATATTCAGATTTTTTTAAATATTGTGTTTAAGGTGGGAGATACTGTGGGAGGTGCTGCGGGAGTATGGGGTGAGGGGGTCCCTTTTAAGGGCAATCCAATCCCTGTACACC
>JAOEGT010000005.1:2429221-2446361 GCA_025447795.1 Speoplatyrhinus poulsoni
CACACACCCCACACACTCGCGGCGGTCCGCTGGGTAGTGTGTGTTTGTGTGTGTGTGTGTGTGTGTGTGTGTGTGTGTGTGTGTGTGTGTGGGGGGCAGGTGTCACGGGGGGCTTAATGGCGTTTACCATATTTAATGCACAGGGATGTCATCACCGAATATCCGTCCTGAATAATGTGGCATTTCATCATAAATTCTTTACAACTTATTTACTTAATGGAAAGAGTTATGGGCCACTGTCAGGCTGGTAATTAAACACTGTGATACAGTGCTGCTGCGCTGCGATCCCATCTATCCTCTCTCTCACACACACTCCAGCTCCTCAGCTTTTTAAATACATATTATTCAAGGTCCCCATAAATTACTGCCGGATTAAAATTCATGAAACCTCCTTTTCCGTTATTTCTTTCTCTAGGAAAAAAAAAAGCAAAGAAAAAAACGAAGAAAAAAAGAAAACTAAAACCCAACTGTAAATCACCGCAGCATGAGACAGAGACTTTTGCAATCATATTAAGATCCACTGTTAGGCAAATGTGGGAGAAAATAAATTAGACTATATTTCCATTAATACTGTTAAAGGAATTTAGACATTGACTTCCATATCGGAGTAGATAATGAATCTGGTGCTGCTTCCTGGGAAAACCTAGTCCAGCGTAAAGTCAGGGAAGAAAATAAAGACATTTATTAAGAGCCTGAATGAAGCCAAAACCACTGAGTCAGGGCTGATGGTCTATTGCACTATGATGCAAAACCAACAACCAGCAGTCCAAATCCAAAAGAATTTATATGAGCTGAGTGTTGATATTTTACCAACACATTCTGAGTCAGCAAGCATTAAAATGGGCTTAAGGGGTTGGCATTGGGGACTCTGAAGTGCTCTTTCCAATTGTCTTTTTTATTTAATACTCAAATTCAGCACTCTGCTAGTAAACTACATGCTGTGGCTGCCTTAATGAGCTCGATTCTGTCCCACAAAAGCCGGAGGAGGGGGGGTATGACTCGACTTGAAGGCCCAAATCCTCTCGTTCAAATTAAAGAGGATCAGTTTAGAGAGACTCAATCAGGCCGAGATCCCCCACCCCTATACCCCAAACCCTCCTCCTGCTAGGAAAAACAAAACTAGCTTGACACTGACAGAGACCAACTGCTAACCTTTGGCCTTGTCCTGTGACCTTATGTTCGATTTTGCATGTCCACCGACCAATATGTGATTGGCCGATGGCCTCAGTGGGTCTCTAAACAGGAGGGAGACTGGATTTATAGCTTTATATTTTAATTGAGTTAAGAGCCTAGACCTCAGCTCCCATTCCGTGGAGATAACATTACATCACTGCACAACGAACACTGCCACTGTGGTCACTGGCTAAATGTGAACATGATGACATCACAGATGCACACACACACGCACACATGCACACACGCACACACACACACATGCACACACGCACACACGCATACAAAAATATAAGAAAAATAAAAAGGAAAAAAAAAACTGCAGGAGTAATTTGGTGATATGTAGAGTGTTTACAATAGCTATTCTCTGTAGTAGAACAAATGCTGTTGTTTGTATTATTCCTTCAAATTGAAGGGTTAGAGAAGCCCTTGGGTGCAAAGAATGTTTGCCTCTAGGGCCTATGAAGTCCATATAAAAACCATGTCAAAATGAGAGAAACATATATGCTCAGCAATCTGAAACATTTTGACGACAACAGGCGATTCACCACTGACAGCATTTTGATAAAAAGGGCCCTAAGGAAAAACACTTAACATTTTAATGCATAAATGTGTACATCCTTTATGAACATGTACGCAAGGCACCAGGATATATTGCTGTTCTCCAATACAGTAGCCTACATATCCAATATGACCATGCATATTGACTCATAGTAAACTCCTTATAGAAAAGTCTCGCCACTTGCCAGCCATCTTTGAAATGTCCCGGGCAGTTATTTAAGAAGACTGTATTGAAATGAGTGGGGAGAGAGCCGTTACTGCCCTTTCAAAAGTCACCGGGACATATAAACTGCATGTATACAATCGACAGTCAAATCTGATAACAGCAGCTTAAAACATTTGGTGACTCCTAAAATAAGGTTTAAGGTCATTTTCCCTACAGGTTAAACTGGTTAAACTTCAGTGCTGCCAACAACACGATTGGTTAAATAGGTTCATGCTTGGCAGCTGCAAAGTTGAAACGGTAAATTTGGCAGTTGGAGCAAATGAGCCAATCGTCTGATTGGCTCAACTGCCAAAATTCTCCCATAGAGCTCACTTCAAAATGAAACATTTAAGCGGCATGTCTCCTTATATAGTGTCTCTGCTTATAACACCTACCTCCCAGCCATGAGTGGGGTCTCTCAGATAGGCCCTTTGTTCACCCTCGTAGGGCCCGAAACGCACGCCCACGTCCACCTTCCCCCTGGACCAGATGCCCAGGCCGGCGCCAGCTACCCCCGACTCTCGCAGCTCGAAGTCTGGTGGGACGAGCGGCTCCTCCTGGGGAGTGCAGAAGTCCGAACGCCGGTGGGACGAGGGTCCGCACGGGGACGAGTCATCGCAGGAGAACTCCGGGGAGAGTGGGTCTCCGGCGAAGGCCGACGATCGAGCTGGGGGGTCTCCGTCGGATATACACTGGTCGTCCAGAAGGTCCGGTGGGAAGAGGGCAAAGCCGTCATCAACGTCACCTGGAACATCGGTCAGTGTCAACAGATGTAGTACTGTATATTTGAAATCTGTTGGTCTCAAGGCTGGACTAATAATTCAGCCACGAAAACAATTAAGGGGCCACTGCAGCAGTTTCTCAGACTGTTACTGTTTATACATTTTAAATTTTTAATTACCTGTAATATATGTATTTTTAGAATTATATTTATATACATTGTCTATTTGTTATATTTTATTTTTGACATTTACCATATATTTATGCTATGACATTAGAAAAATGTGAAGTGTGCGTTTTTGTTCTGCGGCTCTATATCTTTCATTTATTTGAAAAATTAATGAAATATATACATAATTTTTTTTTATTACATAAATATATATATGTAATTATATGGAAATAAAAAAAAATGACATTTATAATTTATTTTTTAATCAGCTGCAGTATTTTCTTTAACGACTAGGATCGCTCCCTCTAACAGACCCAGCCCTCTGTTGTGGTCTACCAGTCACACAGCGGGAGAATTAAACCTGTGATTTTGTTTCTTTCCAACCCTGTTGTATTCACAAACTGCTTGTTTGTGTATACATGTTCCAACGTTTTATTTGTCTTCCAAGCATAACATATGCCAGTGTTTGTGTGATAGTGGCTTGCGAGTTTGGAAAGTTTGAGGCCTTTCTGATTGGATTGATTGTTTGGAATGTTAGTTCACTTTGAGTGTCATCACATTTGGGTGCGAGTTCCTCCCTGTGTGTGTTTGTGATGTGAAACAGCATGTTGTCTTTGTGTCACTTTCCATGTCTACCTAGCAACAAGAAGGTATAGATGTACATGAAAATGCACATGCAGCAAGACCGTTTAAATAAACAGAAGCGGAGGGAGGTGCAAGCGGCTTGCAACAACAAGCTGAGGTATCTGATGACAAAGATGTGAAGGAACTTGACAAAAAGCCGCCATCGCCGCCAATCTCTGTGTTTACATTCTTTTAACTTCTATACACATTGCGTTTCTCATTGTATGGAAAACACATTACAATGCATATAATCCCAGTGGTTTGTGGTGCCAATCCAATAACAAGCCCTTGCGTATACCAAACATCTGAGTGGACACTTTAGGGCTGTTCGCCAGGGTCCACTCAGCATTGTGCAGCTCAAAGTGTTTTATATTTCCCCTTCCTGACCTCCTTCAGCACGGTGCTGGGTGAAAACAGTGGGAAGTGAGGTTCACTGGGGCTAATTGTGAATACGGTGAGAAAGGACATCGGAGAACGACCCTACAACCCTCTCGCCTTCTTCCACACCGACGGTATGTACTATACGTTTGTAGGTGTACAGTAGCATATGTGTACATCAAACAACGTCAGATGCTCCCACCAGTTACAGTATATAATTACAATAGCTTCATTAGAATAATTGGCTTCACTGGAGTATCTCTCAGCACTTCATAATAATCTCTAAAGCCTCAATATCTGCCATGTAAATGGAGATCCATAAATGAGGATGACATTAGTGGTTATGTCACACTTATAAAAATAGATGGTTCAAGTGTTATTAGAAATTACATAATGTACCAGTGATGTGCAACAGTGCATAAATCATATGTCCCTTCTGATGAGACCTTGCTTTTATTAGTTTAACATAATATTATGTTAATACTGCAGCTACATATTACACTTACATATAGTTATGTAAGTCATGAGCAAATCTGTGGCCAGTTCAAACCAAAGCAGAGAAAACGCTCCGAAAATGAGAGCATATGGTCCACTGCCTGTGTGCAACCAGCGTAACGGTAGAGTATACAGTAAGCTATAGAGGTTCACGAGTGTGTGTTCATGTGATTTTACTTTGACATACTTAACCCAAGGTGCAGTCCTTTGAATCCTGCCCCCTATTTGGAAATTCATCAAATTGATTGATTGCCAATATGAAACCACTGCAGGACTGTTCTAATTTACAGGAGAATATTTATGTGGCTGCAATTTACAGTACATATGTTTTTATTGTAGCCTTCCTGTCAAGAGAAGTACATGGAAGACAAATATTTGAAGCTTACTCTACTGAAAATGTTGTATGTGTTGTGTGAAATTGTTTTTGAGATTATAATAAAACGCAAAACACATGTCTTTACTTAAGTATACACATTTTTGTCTCATTTTCTCTGAAAAGGCTGAAAGACCTTACTGAAAACCACTGGCTTATATTGAGCATCCACAGGCACATTTAAAGTATATTGTGCCTGAAGAGTTCATTAAAGGCTTATTAACGCTTTAATGACACAGGGATGCAACAATACACCTGCATTTGAAACTTAATAACCATATAGCGGTTAATACAATTCAGTTAACAAAACAACCAGACAGACAGACAGACAGACAGACAGACAGGCAGACAGACATGAGTAGTAGATCCAGGAGGCAGGAATGAAGCCATCCTTAAGCAGGATGTCATGCCATCCAGAGACAGTTGAAATGATCCCCAGGAAGATGTGGTATATCTGACCTCCTTCCCACCACCCACCCACCGCTATGGTGAGCAGCTGTGGCAGGCTGTTGCTAACGCAGGCTGACAGGCCACAGGGAGAGAGAGAGGGCCTTGCTAACGAGGCTCCAACAGCCCATCCCGAGCCCTGGAACGTTCATGAAGGCCCCGCCTGTGATCCACACACAGATATATTGACAGAACCATTAAGCAGCCCTGTGATTCTGCCTACATACCGCAGGCATGTTTCAGTCGATGTCAAGTGCTTATTCAGATGTACTTTTTCTGCACTGTACACATATTGTATATAGGCTAGGTTATTGTCCAGTATAACCTAGATATCTATCTATCTATCTATCTATCTATCTATCTATCTATCTATGTATCTATCTATCTATCTGTCTGTCTGTCTGTCTGTCTGTCTGTCTGTCTGTCTGTCTGTCTGTCAGTAAGCAGGTGAGAAAACAGACTTGAATACAGTAGAAGTATAGTGGTCAGGCCTAAACACAGTATATTCCAACAGGGAATAAAACATGTCGATGGTGTGGGCTATACTAGATGCTATATCCCCCCCCCTCTACTGTCAGTTATAAAAATCACAATTCCTGTCAAACCATGAGCATTTGCTGCTCGTGACAAATCAAATGCATGCGTAGCTTGTGCTGAATCAGCCCTCTGGTGTAAATACTGTATCTGGTTATGATGTGTTTGTGTGCATGTGTGTGTGTGCGTGTGTGTGTGTGCGTCTACAGCTTAACTATTTCTCCGTGTCCGACGGCAGTAGTAGCTGATCACAGTGGTCGTGAGTCCATTGTGTTTGACACACACACACACACACACACACACACACACACACTCACTGTGTGGGCTCAGAGCGTTGGAGGGGAAAGCCGTTTTACAGACTGTGTTGAGCTCGGGGCATGAGACATATAGCGCGGCTCTGAGTCTGGGGGTAAACCTAATGATTTTCAGTGCTAGGACTGTGTAACGTGGTTATGGCACTGGATGTGAGCTTTGCCATATGGTGGAGGGACAAGGGCTTTTAAAGGTAACCGTATCCCTCCATCTCTGGTTCCCCTCTGACCCCCCCGCCCCCCCAAATCTCTTGCATATACACACACACACATACACACACACACACACACACACACACACACACACAGACAGGACTCCAAGTTTATATTTGATTTAGACCAGAAATACTCTTAGTCCAGTGGATTTGAGGGGGGACTTTTGTTTCATAAACATAAGCGTTTCTCAAAGGTAAACGTGTTCCGAAAAGGCAAACTGTATTTGGGTTCAGGGTTCTAATGACTGTGTATTCATCCTGAGAAAACACAAACGCCAAATGGTGACACTCTGCATAGACACTGAGGGTGTGTGCGTGCGTGCGTGTGCGTGTTTGTGTGCATGCTCGTGTGTTTGTTTGTTCAGCAATGGATGTGACTTCATCAGTGTGATGCGATAACCTCCATCAGAGGGAGATTCTCCAAAGGCATTCTGGGTAATGGAGGGGAACTCCAGCTGTTGTTAGCCTCCGGATGGAGACATCAACACCATCATTACCGTAGATGGCACATCATGATATCAAGGGAAAACACACACACAAAAATAAAAGACCAACAATAAGAAAGGTGTTTATCTTGTTGAGTCACAGAACCAAAAGAAGAATGCATTACATATTATTAAAAATAAGTATAGTATAATATATTAAATACAAGTACGTACAAAATATATAAAATATCAAGTATCAAATAAGTCACACCAACTGACGTGGGCGCGGAAATACGAGTCGTTCATATACCCCAAGCATTCATGTGGCCAAGCTCGACGGCAATTTTCATTAATTCTTATTAGGAGGGAAAATATTTGTTCCCCAGCCCGCTATCTGCATGGGCGGGATTATTTTCACCTCTGCTATGAGGGGCTGGGTGTACCCATACATCATACGATTACCCAGAGCAGCGAACGGGGCAGCCGTCATCAGGGAGTGAATTAAAGATGATAGAAGGAGCTATTAATCACCCTGACAAAGCCCCTAATGGAGGCGTGACCCAGCCACTGCCAACGGGACACCAAGGTACGTACCCGTGGGACGCACCCGCGGGACAAATGGAAACATATGTTTACAGAGAAATAACCTACCTGTGGACATAGTCAACTCCCCCTCCTCCGTGTTACCTTGCCTGTGCATACAGAACCTCTTTCTCTTCGCCTATTTGACTTCCTCACCTGCTGTAGTTTTGACCTTCCCCTTCATTCCCTTTTTAATCTGTTATAAATGAGCTGTCGTTACGTATTTGACGTTTTATCTCATGCCCCATTTTGGCTACCATAAGGTTATTGCAGTGTAGGGTTTAGTTGAGCTTGTTATTCATTAGCTCACAGCCCAATCCACACATCACATTCATCTCCACCAGAGATCGTATAGGTTGATTGATGAAGGTGTGGGCTCATGAAATATGGATAGAAACTCCTCAGCTGAGATAGAGAGGCTTTCATACTCGGTCGAGGACATCATTTGTTGCCCGTGGTAACAGACACGCATGGCGAGGTGAGGTTATGGCCTTGTAATGCAGGTTGTACATAATCACACATCATCATCTTCATCAGTCACTCTCCGAACTCTCACTTTATATCTCCACGCCGGGAAACATCAGAGTAAATACACAAAGATCTCACTAATGGGAAAATGCCTCTTGCATATTCATATGCCTAATTCAGAACGTATTTTCTGATTAATAAGACACGCAGCGCATATCACGTATGGTGCTTTTACTGCAATCAGATTATTTATGGCTGCACGCTAATTGGAATATTATTTCACACTAATTATACTTTATTATTATCATCTAAACCAATTAGTAAGAATGAAGGCACAACATTAAACTACAGAAATATAGTTTGGCTGTAAATATGAATTTAGAATAACAACGTACTGTAGCAGAAGCCCCACCATTGACACAGATCACAACGCTACATAATCACAGGAGGGCTTGCTTCCAGAATGCCACTGGCTCTGCTACAGCAAGATATAGGGTGGGAACACTGCTATGCCTTTTTATGATTGCGAGAGTCTTTCATCTATGAAATGAGTTTCCCCCTAACCATATCTTTACACGGATAGAAAGGCTGCCCACTGGGAGACACACCTCTGTGTGGTTTACGTAAACCATTGCATCCAAAATAAAATATAATTATCGTTCACTTGGTTGGATGAAATGCTCTCATATTGCCAATTGGAAAATGGTTGTTGTTGATTTGCTAAGTATTGTTAATTACAGCAGGCCAGTTTGTGACTGCATTTCCTCTGTGGGGTGCAAAGGAGTAAGCGTTTGGAGTCCCTTACCCTCGAGACAGGCAATAAGCTTCCTAATTAACTCTGTCTTTGTGCTTAATGGAGGCCTCAGTTCTGCTTTCATGGTCTCCTTTGGTCCGCGAGTCCATTGGGGTGACTGTGGAACGTACTGATACAAACAGGAGAACAACCATGGCCGTTAAGTAGCTGTAAGCATAAACTCTGCCAATGCCCAATTCATTATATTATTAGTTTTTAAACTGGGTTACTTTTACCTGATATAAACAGATTCTATAAGCAAACTATTTGCATTAATCAATGCCTGTCCACATATACTGTATACATTGATAAATACTGTAGATTATTGTTAAACGATCAGATTTACAATAATCTTCTAATTTCTTAACAAGGCCACAGGCTATATCTATTTAACACATTCTTAATTATTTAACACATTCTTAATTATACTCTTGTGAGTTATCGCAATCACATGGAAAACCTTGCCATCACAAACAGTACACTCACCATTAAAAACAACAACAAGCCAACAAGCCATTGGCAACACACACTTTCAGGCTCTCCCTTTCGTAAGCACACACTACAGTGAGAGCAGAACTCTATAAACACAGTCTTAATTAACAAGAGCATTGTCTATTTATGCCAACTTCACCCCTTCACCCCCGCACCACACACACACACACACACACACACACACACACACACAGTGAATGGAAATACGCTCGAGCTGCATTGACCAATTAACACCGCACAGCAAAGTGAAACGCAGAGCCCGTCCCCTCATGCACACGCGGACACCTAATTAATTAGCATTAGTTGTGATTAATAATGAGGGCCCTTTAATGGTAAATCCGGAGCTCGGATGGCAGGCTGACATAACAAAGGCGTGTGCGCAGACGGCACGATCTATCAGGGGAGCTGTTGGGGGATTTTAACATGGTTCTCACAGGCCTGACAAATGGCCTATTAATTATCTAATGTTGTCTGACAACAGGCGCTTGATAAAGATGTATGTTTGTACGAGGTGGGCGGGGGGATGTGATAAGGGGGCACGAAAAAGTGGTGTGTTCGCGTGTGTATGTGTGCGTGTGTGTGTGTGTTTGTGTGCGTGTGTGTGAGAGAGAGCTTATGAGTGCACGTGCATAAACAATATGGATAAACTAAGTAAGCAAGATTGAGAGATGACTTCATCTACTACCGTCTACCACAAGCTGACACACACACACACACACACGCACACGCACGCACACACACACACACACAACTAACTACTGTGACTTCCCAAGACAACCACTAATCAGGCTTCAAGTAAATAAAATGCCACTGCTGTGCTTCTACAGTACATCTACCGTTGAAATCAATATCAATAACATTTGTTTTGGCACAAGGCAAATAAGTTCAGCTGTGATTAAAACACCCATATTGCTGTCACAAAGACCTCCACAGTAAATCTGTCCTAAAACCAGAATCAATATCATCAATGAGGAGGTGAAGAAGTCTCCACATCCACATACCCACCTCATATTATTAAGTTCCGCACAGCTCTCAGACTCTAATCCAACTCTCTCTCTCTCTCTCGCTCTCTCTCTCTCTCTCACTCTCTCTCTCTATCTATCTATCTATCTATCTATCTATCTATCTATCTATCTATCTATCTATCTATCTATCCTTTCCCCATATCATACAACTTATTCATTGACAATGAATGCAGATTGCCAAACAGTTTGCCAAGATTGTTTCATAACTGCTCATGCAAGCATGTCATTCATTCTGTATATTTGCATCAGTGTGTTACATACCTAACTTTCGCATTGCGGGCCCAGTTTTAGCGTTTGGAGCGCACGTTCTAAAGTGCATTTCAATCGTGTCCACATCCCCATTTCCATGATCGCAGAGGGTGTTTTTTGCAAGTGCTTTGCTCCCTGCCTGAAGATAGATAACAATGAGCATATGATGCTTATTTTATTTAGAAGAATTGAGTAACCTGTAATACAATCCTACTTTCTGAAGTTAAGAATATGATTGCTTCTGCTCTGCGATTTATGAATACATTCGACTACTTAATCAATTACGATACTTTGCGCCATTGTTGTCGAGCCAGCGCATGACAACAATGCCTTACTGTTGCTACCAGAAGCATTCAATCAAAATGTTTGCATGTCAATAGTGTTTTCACCGACATCAATGATAGATATTCCAATAAATATTTGTAATAATAGTTATACATAACCATAATAGATAGACAGAAAGGACTACAATATGCTTCTGTAGGCTATGGCTCCTACTTTTGAGAGCTATACATTCAAAAATGTTTGCCAGCGGAGTAAATCGTGGAAAAGTTTGCTGGTCCCCAAGTACCGAATTAACAGCTAAAACAATGTTCTTACAGGGTAAATCAATATATTGATTTATTAATTTAAGTGCTAACGATTATTTATACTCCATTTCATTAACTAATATATTTGCCTGCAATTACTTTAAAGCAGTGTATTGCTATCTTAGAACAATATAATACTAAAGCACGGGTATTGCTATCATAGAACTATATAACTATCCTACTCGGGGTCTCATAAAGGCAGGAAAATGGGAAAGCCCAACCATAAACAAACAATACTAGTGTGTTGAGCTGTTGACAAACATGTTTTTGCATGTATTTACGTGTATTTATGTGACATATCCATATGTACTTTACTTCGGAAAAGCGACAAATATAAAATTCACTTCTAAACTTTGAGGATATCATGCTGCCGGATGTTAGGTTCCATGCACAGTTTCAGCAATTTCTGTCATTCTGAAAGTTTGACACGCCTCCCCACATTAGATGATGGCCGTTCTCGAGGGGAAGGGCTGGCAGTGGCTAACGGCTGAACAGCGAGTAGCCAGCCCCAAAAGGTGTTTGTGGCTTTCCCCATTCAGACAGATCAATGGATCATAGGTTGACTTAAAATCACAGCTGATGTGTAGTTAATTTCAACGAATAACTTTATAAACTTTCTGTAACTTTGACATTTAAGACATTTGAAAAATGAATATGAATCCCTCACAATATTTAGAACAGTACTTCTTGCTAATAAAGAGGCACAAATTGTTGTACAAAAGTTCACTAGAATTCAGGAAATTAAGTGTTTGAATTTCCCGATCAATCCGATGTTCAAATGCATGTATTTTGTGGGGCCCATGCCTTCTGTTAATGTAAGTTACATGTAGGTCTAGGCTATTACTAATAATGACAATGATAAACTATTTCACATTAAAACACACAATAACTGTTGTTGACAAGAGTCCTTTATTTAAATGACACCATATTGTAGGTTTGACGAAAACATTTGTCAATACTACTTTTACACTGGTGTTGGCACCCCTGCTTCAGACACCTACTGTATGTGTCAGCCAGACATTGACCCCTGGAGATGAGGAATACCAGGGAGGGAATGCCAGGACCTTAGACAGATGGGTTGATTGATCAGTTTGCATGTTGACCATTTACAGCTGATGGAAAACACACACTGTAACGAGTTACTGTTCATTTAAACTACTGTCGTCTCTGCTGCCAGTAACTTACTGTTAATTAACTGTGAAATAAAGTTACAGTGATATACCATCAATATTACAATAAACCACAATGTTTTGATCAACAACATAAAATACATGTTCTGTTACTCCTGGTTTGGTGTTAGTGCCGGTTTCTGTACAGTATGTGTGTGTGTGTGTGTGTGTGTGTGTGTGTGTGTGTGTGTGCGCGCGCATTAGATTGCATGTGTGCACGTGGTGTGTATTGATTTGGCACACTATAGTCTTCTGTAGTGACATATAGAGAATGTGTTGACAAAGGCCATTAATCCCTTGGACACTCAAACCCAACACAACACACACCCACACACACACATGCACAAGCGAACCCTTGCGCACACACGCACACACCTACACACACACACACACACACACACACACACACACACACACACACACACGCGCGCACACCTGTCAAACATCGCAAGCTTTTAATTTGTTCCTTTATTCAAAAAGAAGGGAAAATAAATCTAAATAGTACTGAACAATGTAAATGTTGCAAAAAATTATTAGGACAATTACAGCATTTGAAATATATTACACACTACAGTAATGCAAAAATACAATTCTACATTTATTAATGGAGTGCACATCAAAAGCCAGGCATGCAGAAATGAACAGCGCTCTCTTACTCTCTCTCCATCTCTCTCCCTCTCTCTCTCTCTCTCTCTACCTCTACCTCTCCCTGTCCCCCACTGTCTCTCGCTCATATCATGGCTGAAAGCCATCGGGGTCCTAATGTAATTATGGCTCATGCAGTTGTGCACATTTGAGAAATTGATTCCTCTGATGAAATGTGCAACGTACGGCAGGTCTGAGCAGCGCGGGGGAGATGTATATATACATCCAGAGCGCGCGCTGCCAGCCCCCCGGCTCTGTAGAAGACCCCCCTGGGTACCGAGCTGCCAGACACACACCCCCTCACCCCCCAACCTTGCCTGGCCGTTAACAGAAATGATAGCATATGTGCTTTGTTTAACTTTGATGTCTTCATAATACATTGCACAATTAGATTGATTTGACAATTTCCATTACGCTTGATAAAATATTTATGTAGGCCTGCGGATGGGGAGCGCCTATCAAACGGGGGGCCTGATGTTGGGGGCAGATGGGAGCAGAAATCTGCACAGGGAGAGCCATCAGTCAGCCACAACTGTGCCCGGGCGCTCGTAACCGGCACCCGGGCACCAGCTGGGCTAAAATATGGAGAATCATAATAATAAAACTAAAAATACACTTTGATTCGAAACTGTGCATTAATGTAATTGCTTAATTTATGCTGTCGTAGACAGCATTTATTTGGACGAGTCAGCCCAGCATCTGTCAGTCAGTGGGTTGCACCGTTTGATAGAACAACTTCATGTTCTGGGCTTATAATAGGGCGTCTGGCAAGTCATCGCACTCATCGTCCATGTCAAGAACTCTGTATGTCTGAAAGATGGATGCAGTAAAATAAACATCAAACAACGCTCACAGATAAGTACATATCGTACGTCTACTTCACATGGAACATAGCTTAAACGCTAAATAAATGAACAAAATAATTGCTAAAATGTCGGCCCGGGGACACGCTGGAGGTACTTGACCCCCAGCAGAAGCACTGCTCTATGTTTCATCGTTATCGAGCCTTTTATGCCACCGTCCTGTACGACCCATAGGTACGACCGCAGTACAGTGCAATAATGGGGAATATCGTTACGTACGTACGTTCCACAAGGGTGGTTGTCCTGCACCTTTCCAACCCACATCCACCCTCCCCCTTTCTCTCTCTCCCTCTCTCTCTCTCTCTCTCTCTCTCTCTCTCTCTCTCTCTCTCTCTCCCCCTCTCTGCGCACCCGTCCACTCTTCCCCTCACTGTGCCCAGCCAGCCCACATCCATCACAGCCCAGAAATTTAAGGAGCCAAATTGGCCTCATCTGTCTCAATGCTGAATGCAGATGGAGGCGGTTCTACCGAGGGAGGTGTAGTTAGTCACCCCTCAACCCCACCCCACCCTCACGTGGCACGGCATTATGGAGCTGTGCCCACTTACTGGGCCAGCTGGTGGGCAAGAGAGGGCATGTTGCCGTAGTGACCATCAGGCTCCTACACACACACACACACACACACACACACACACAGTCTGCATTCTCTCAATCAGGCTTTTCATTTGGTTTTTCATTTTCCACCCAAACCTCGTCCTTGTCCCCTGTACACATTTTATTTGGGATCACTCTCTCCTTCACTCTCTCTTTCAATTGCTCTTTCTCACTCACAGAAGGGCGAGCGCGCACACACACACACACAAACACATAGACAGACAGGCATGTGCGAGCGGCCCTGGCCGAAGCGTGCATGGCGGCAGCCAGCGGCAACGGAGCCGGCTCGTTAATAAAGGGCCTAAACGGCATGCATTAAACATGAGGCCCAGTGCGCAGCCATAATGAACTGCTGCTCCATAATTGCATCGCAGGGTCGTAAAATGAAGACAAAATATTTGAAGAGGGATTCTGTCACCTCTCTGCTAGAGCAACACTAATCACAACCCCCCCCCCCCCACACACACACACACACACACACACACCCGGCCCATCCGTACCAGGCACAGCGCAAGGGGTGTTACAAGCCAAGGGCGGGGCTCGGGCGACACCCTCTCACTAATGAGACATAATTGAATAATTGCTGATTAGAAAATGGCGGGGGGGGGGGTCGAGGTGTGACATTGTCCTGTGTGGATTCCTCTGGGAAGTGGGGCACATTTAGTTACTCTGAATAACTGAATGAAGATATAACTGGAGGTCGGCCATGTGTGCATGTGTGGCGTAGAGAAGACATGTATGTGTACATATTAACTGCATATACAGTATATTCATGTGCACTGTAGCAGTTGCTCAGATTTTCGCTATACATTTTACTGTTTTACTTACATGTTATATATGTATTTCTAGATTTATATTCATGTTATATCCTTTACATGTAGAGTGTATTTATACTATTACATTTGAAAGAGCATGTAGGTTGTTTATGGACAAATAAACAAGCTATAGTAGATCCAAGGTTAACCAAACATATGAACACAAACACAAACACACGCACACACACACGCAAGCGCACACAAGTGCACACACGTGCATACACACACACACACACACACACACACACAGAGAGGGACAGCCGCGTCCCCAGATGAGAGATTGGAGTCCCACCCAGGGGTGTCACCCAGACATTTAGAGAGTTGCCGCGGTGACAGGGTGGCCGCGGTGACATAATGAAGGTGCTGTTGTTGTCACAGGGGGTCAGTGGTGATCACAGCGCGTGGGGGGGAGGGGGGGGGGGTCGAAAGGGGGGAGCACATAATGAATCCCACCGATGACAAATGGCCCTCAGCTCCCAGCTGAAGCACCTGACAAACTCAGGCCCATCACACAGACACCTAACACACGCACACACGCACACACACACACACACACACACACAACACACTGCTACACACATCCACCCGCACGCATCCAAACAGAAGTACGCACGTACACATAGGTGTAAAGACACATGCACGCCCCCCAAACAGATACAAATACACACAGAGCACGCATACACTATATAAAACACAGACACACAACAGTAGAAACACACACACTTACACAACACTGTAAACGTACAAGGACACACAGACAAACGGACACACACACACACACACAGACACACAGCCATGAAAACATCAAGTGACACCCACAACAGAATGCACCAGAATCTTATGTGAGGACCGCTTGTATAATGTTCCTCGTCTACAACAGGGTGTAGCACTTCCGTACAGATCCTTTCCTTTAAGTAGGTTATTTATGTGAAGGAACCCCCCCCCCCCCCTTAGACCGCTAAAAATGTCCTTTCTCCTGTGTCTTTGCTCACTCAGCTTCATTTAATTAATCCCTTTCTCTCACCTCTGGTAGGCACTTGAAACTAGCTAAAAAGGCCTTTGTCTCGTCTGCTGACCCATATAGTTGCAGGCCAGAGGTTATCAAAGCGACGATTGTTTACCTCGCACAATGGCCTCACGTATTCAGAAAGCTGTTCTGTTCCCAGTGTCTCACAGCTCACATCACATTGTTCTTACCCTTTCTCTCTCCTTCATTCGCGTACTATAATAGGAACCACAAGCGTTTAATGAAGACATACCGTCTAAAACTGTTTCAGCAGGCTTGACAGAAAACGAAGGAGGGTTGGTTAAATCAGAAAAAGGTCTGTGTACAGTAAAAGAATTACTGGCCACCTGCAACCACCCTGGCACCCTGCATTTCATTATTCAGAGGTAGGTGGACATTTCCACGGCGAGTGTCTGCTTCCCTCCAGCGCTACTACAGCAGCAGTGGGCCTGTCCCACCATAACTTTGTTAGCCGTCTTGTTGCAAACAATAATGTCCGCGTCTACAGAGGCTTTCCAAGCCACACTGTGACATGAGGAATGGGCCCGGGCACAGAACGGTCTGGGAGAGGATGTTTGCTTAGTGATTATTGGAGCCCATTCAGCCCCGCAGCAACAAGATCCCCCTCAGAGCAGCAACGCTGTTTATACTATTTGTTATGGATGTCAATTCCCCCTGTATTTAGAAGATGATTTAATCAGACAAAGCTCGAGCTGCCCTCGTACGCTCAGTGTACACCGGAACACATAGCCTCTTGTTGCTCTGACTACAGCCAATATAACTGAAAGTAGGACTCTCTGTCACACACACAAGGTTTCAATTCCATAATTGTCAAGACAGCTGTTTTCATACCACACTGAATCAATATTGACTTGTTCCCAGTCGAATAACTTGCTGACTGAGCCCAGAAACAAATTTTCTGGTGACATGGAAATCATGGGCATCCCCAAATTGGTACAAATACAACAATATAAATAAAAATAAAAAAATACTGTAATTTGAGTTAACTTGGCAGTATTGTTCTAAATTCCTCCAAAATGTGTTTTCTTTTTGCCCATTTTGTTTTTCCTACATTATAAATTACAGTATTTACACAAATTCCCAACATAATCTACTTCTAATTGTTTTAATTTGTATGCAATATAAATAAGCCACATATGCACATGTATGAGAGAGAGAGAGAGAGAGAGAGAGAGAGAGAGAGAGAGAGAGAGAGAGA
>JAOEGT010000005.1:2472091-2482091 GCA_025447795.1 Speoplatyrhinus poulsoni
TTCCTAGCGACTAATTTCACCATCTGTTATACGACATTTCAAATTTAGATACGTCCATCAGTCTAAAAATACCAAGACATTCAGAAACCCATCCAAATTGATCACAATCAGCCATAACATTGTCAGCGTGTGTACATGTTGTAGGTCTCTCCCTACCTGCTGTTTTGTCTCAGTGGGTGGAGATCACGTTTTAGCTTTCTCATTTAAAAAATTATCTGACTGCTTCGTCTTTGTTATATGAGTAGTTACATTAGCCTACGACGACAACACAACAGTGGCGAGTGCCAATACAGCTACGTTATTCAGTCAGCGGGAGGAGAACATTATGAAACTCTTCACTTTTATTGATTCTCTATGACTACCGGTATCTGTATGCTGCATTGGCTGTGCTGAAAAGCATTAGGTAATTAGCTTACCGTAGCTAGTTTAGCCTAGCAAAATACAATTTAGCCTAACTTAAACAAAAGGTGAACAAACAGTCAGGAACCCGATGGCCCGATTTTTTACGATATTAAATGCAGTTGTACTGTAAAGTTAAATCGAAAGCAGAGAGGTTGTGAATCCAGATTCATTTTGGATAATGCATGACACTGCGCTGCAAATTTCAACTCTTATTCTTCTGCGAGCGGAGCTAGTGTCAACATCAAAGTTTGCCACTTTTAGAACTGTCCCACCTCCCAAGAAGGCATGGATAATCAAGCGCTACCAACTGCACTCGCAGCGTCAACCGATTGTTTTGCATGTTTCATGTGCATGCTGAGGATGGAGAGCGCCACTACTCACTACCAAAAAGCAAAATAAATACAATTAACACGTTTAACTGACTAGTATTTATGGTGCCGACTAGCGATGGTCCCAGATAGATTTGGAAAAGTGCTATATTGAGACATTTTATTTAGCCAGGTTCCCAGGCCTACAATGTCTCAAATGTAGCAATTTCCTGACTCACATGCTTTATGTAAGTTTGGGGGTGGGGGATTAGCAAACAAAACAAGTATGTGTGTATTGCCTACCCATTGTGGGGGCTTTTGTTGACCTGAGCCCGGTTGTCTTGCTCCTTCTTTATCGATTTGAGGTTCTGCGGGTTGGGGGACTTGTCCTCAACCTTGACCACATTGGGGGAGCAGGGCTTGGATGCTGGGGAGAAGCCCCCCATGGTGGAGAGGGCTGGGGTTCCATCGGGGTTCAGACCTTTAGCTTTCAGCTTGGCCTCAGCCAGGAACATCTTCCTCCTCTCAACCTCTTTCTCCAGCTGATCATAGTTAGGCTGACAGAGAAAATACAGACCTGCTGTTAACCAGCTGGTCTGGTTAATATGATACATGCCAGGGGCATAGAAACTAGCAGTCTTATCAAGTATTAATATCAAAACTATAGCAAATCCTTGCGGCAGTTTAATCTGAACGCTTTTTTGGACATTCACACATATCAGGATATCAAATCCAATTTAGATTATGCAAGTATTGTGCCCATTATAATTTATGCACTATGATAATTACTTTCACGGAGTAACACAGCAAACGTCAGCTCTTTAAATTTTAAAGTTGTGCGAATGCTGACCTTCTTCCTAGTATACAGTCTGAGGGTGGTGATGCAGATGTCTCTGATATCTTCTTCACTAGCTCCAAACAGCTGGTACCAGTAAGGTCTTGAAGGCAAAGGAATCTGGCAAGAAAATAAAATCCCCACAGGTTTAAAGATAGTTTCACATAACATGGAGGTTGAAGGGTTACAAGTCCAACATTGAACAGACCAACAGTTGCTTACCTGCAGAGCTCTGGCGGCCAAGTATATGCAGGCACAGGCTACAGTCTCTGCCTGGAACCTTACAAACACATTGGTCCTCAGGCTGTCATTCATGTAGTTCCTATGGAGACAGAAACAAAAAAAAAAACATGGCACCACTTCTGTGCAAACTCAAATATTCACTCACATAACGCACAACAGTTGCCACAAGGTCAAGTTTGTCAATTAATTACACTTCCGCCAACTCACATGGAGGGTGAAAATTCAGCACAATGTAATGTTATTTGACCCAGGTATTTATACCATACAACTACCAACCTGTATCATTTTATAAAAATAATAACATTCACGTTTATCAATTAAACCATATTGTGATACCATATGGCATATTAGAAAGTTAACAAATTATCTATATGAACATTAGATGTTTATCAAGAATCTTCATGAGGGTAAATAAGACATTTTGGTTTGCTTTCTAAACATGTCAACATCAATATGGAAAGCCTGTATACTATTTCTTGGGAGCCCAGTGTTTAACTTTGTCTTTTTCTCTTTGTAGAACCCATGGTGTTTGTGTACACAAGCAGGTACATTTATATCTCCTCTTAAGACATCTTGCGCAAAAAGTAACATAAGCCCCATCAAAACCAAGCTAATGCCATGCCTTGTAACGAGGCGCATGCACACAAATATGACAGCGTCAACTCAAATGCAGTCTAGTTGCCAGTCATAAGTCAGACCTTATGTATCTATATTTGCAAGGGGGCACATAATGACATGCATGACACACTGGAACAGGTTTTTAAATGGGTGGCATTAGCATGATGCTGAGAAGGGAGGGGAGATGAAGAGACCAGATCAGTGGATTCTTTGTTATGTTGAGAAACGTATATCCACTAGCTACATTAGCACGACTGACCAACGCATCAATCAATTTGCCTACAAAATGACAATGTTGATGCCTTGAGATTGCCAACCATTGCCGAAGGTTAACTGCATTTGAACACCGTTTGAGTTTTCCACCCAGTTTCCACTGCATAGCTGTGAGGTGCTCATTTAAGAAAGAAAAAAAGTATACAGGACACAGTGGGTTCCATGTGCCACAAATATGTCAGGGGTTTTCAGGGAAGGTAGATGAATGTGGTGAGTCACAGGCAATATTGAGACAAACAACCCAGTATGAATCAGGCAAGTACACCAAATAATTGAGCATCTATGGCCCTGTGATACAAAGTGGTCATGCACAAACAGAAGTGCAAGTAATTAACTAGCAATTAGCTATATCCAGTGTCCATTATCTATTACAATTCTATTAGAGGAAACTATGAGCAATTAAGCAATTTCCTTGGAAAATGGGTTCCAGGGATAGCGAAATAATGTAACAGGGCCAAATATTAGTTTAAATTTGTTAAATTTTAATCATACGATTGATTAACCCCACGTGTACAGTATATGTTTATGACTTTACATGTTAAGTTGGGGTTTTGGCAGTAGAATGTAATCAAAAGGGGAACCATCAGACTATAGATTAAATATATATTGGGGTACTTGCACTTAAAAAATTAAAACCATTGTCTAATACATTTAACGAAGAAAGGCGTGTCCAAATTTAAACACTAATCATGCTCTTCTGAACAAACTGGCACTAGGACTGCACCGAGTTTGAGGTTCAACTGATACGCTGCCCTAGCCAGTCAATATGAAACTATGGTATTGCTACTAGGCAACACAAGGTCGTTGAGATTCTGAAAGGCTGCTGCGTGGGCGAGACAGGTCCTTGGAGGCAAAGCCTGAGAGCTGGATCAGCCTGTAAGACAGACACACGTCTGGACACCACGTCAGTTGGCCACAGGACACAGTATACTACTGTATTCAAAAAAGGCAGGTAACTCGTCAAAAAAAAAAAGTTTACTTCAATACTAAATGCAAGTAAACTAGGGGAAAAAAATCTAAATGTAAATTAAATATATAACAATTTAAACCTTGGTAGCAAACACCAAAATACAAATCCTTTGTACACCCAAGAGAAAACACGATGGTGGCTGTTGGGAAAGGCCCGCCCCCTTCAGTGAACCTCGGCACTGGGATTGGCTGTCTGGAGAAGTGCAGCCAGCCAATGGGGGGAGCTTCCTGAGGTCATGTGGTTGGAGGAGGCAGAGTTCAGAGGTTCTTTATGTGACTTACCAGCATGGACTACCCTTTAATCAAAGAGTAGAGAAAAGGACAAAGTTAAACCAAGTTCCCTGGGCACCATTATCCAAAAGTCTAAATGAACGCGCATACAGACGAGAGAAGGACAATCGAGTTCCAGTCAAACAAATTGTACCAGAGAATAAGAGGTGTAGGGGTTTACATGGAGTGGGGTGATGTCTCAGGTAGACCTGGGCAAAGTGGCTGGGGAAAAAGACTGTATGGATATAAAAATAAATAAAAAGCCCCCCCTCCCTCCCAAAAAATAAATAAATAAAAGGGGGGATATTGATTGAAATATAACTGCTATAATCAGATGAGGCTTCAATGAGCCTAACATCAATATAGCGCTCCTCAAGTGATCCCAGTATGTGAAACTTTATAGCCCAGGTCTGATGGCAGACCTTGGAGACATGACACAGGTTGCTGCTGTGGAGAGGTCAGTGAAAAACTACAGAGCAACTTACCAGGCGGTCTGGACCAGCGTTCGATTCTTCTCACAGTCCAGGACTTGAAGATACATGACGATAATCTGCAACGTTAAAACAGTGATGCATTAAACAATTGCAGTGCACTCTTGTATGCCAAGACTAAAGCCTGCTCTCAGAATGTTCTAATCTAGGCAACAAAGTAGCCCTGAGAAATGCCGGAAATGGCGATAATACACATGGGGCTGCAACTGCTAAATATACTTAAAAAAAAACGCTTGAGCAAGCATACCCCTGCCTGCATTAAACTGTAGTATAGTGCAGGACTCACCTTGTGCGGATGCTTGACGTGCACACAGAAGCCCAGCTCCTTCAGGATACGCCTTTCCGCTTTGATTACTTGGTTTTTGGTATTTATGTAGTTCTGATCAAGTATCAAAGAACTTGCACTCCTGGTTTATAAAAGGGATCAAAGTAAAATAAAAAAGTGCCCTCCCCCTGTTTGACAAACAGTCAAAGAAAGTGCCCTTATGCTTTCTTTTACTACTTTTTTCCCCTTCAACCAACTCAAAAGCAACAGGTCCAACTGTTTTGTATGCGTGACAGTTTGCTGGGGTTTGTGGACTCCTGTGGTTCTGAGTGATAAGCTAGGGATCTGCACACTGCACTCTTTTCCATCATGTGTCACAGCTTTAAAAGAAATATCAACCCTGCACAATATACTTGACTGGCCTAACAAACCATAGTTGCAACCTTATAAGTGAGAAAACACTACTAGTATTATTGCAGTGACCATCTTCTGCTATGCCAACTTGTATGTTCAGTCAATATTTATGACTATTATTTGTTAGTAAATTAGCAATAACTTGCATTTTAAGCAAGAATTATAGAAGCTATATACCCTTATCATAATAATTTGAGTCCAACATATTCACATGGTATACCACCGTACCAACTCAAAATATGAAAGGAAGTTTGTCTTAATTTATAGATTACCAGACATTGTGATTTGCAGTGCAAAAACACACCTCTAGAATTCATTAACAGTACATATTGTCAAACACTTAAACAGCACTATTCTTCATTAAGAATAGTGAATTGGTTTCTATTCATTCTTTAACAATTAAGTAAAGCTTAAAAATAAGACCTCAAAACCTATTCAATGCTATACAGCATATGTAACTTGGTAGTGATATTAGTTATGGGGCAAAATGATCAGTAATACAGTAGACTACATGCTCTCACAAGACAGCAAATCCCTAAAGAAAAACAAATTGTCCCGTGACAGTGAACACCTAATATTAGACTATTTTGAAGCTACATGTTCCACTAAAAATCGCATTAAATTGGCACCATGCATTTACCATTACCTACAAATAGTTGTACAAAATAAGCAAAGGCTACACCAAAATGCATATTCTCAAACAGTTCAAAACATTTTTGATATTTCTCTCAAAGCTGTGTGACAGGTGGTGAATGGGATTCTACTTTCTTAGCTAAATAAAATAGGTGACAGCCAAGTGCACAGCATTGTGGAGCAGTCCAAATAAAACTACATTACCCAATGGTGCACAAAGAGGAACAGACACCCAGAGCATATGTAAGAGCCACAGGAGTCCTCAAGACGCCCCGGGGGCCAAGGACCTTCAGCCAGCCTGTCATCCCCGATCCCATCGCCCCACGGTGGCTCACACCACGGGCGGCTTCCACGGGAAGGGGGCGGGGTGGGGCTGGGGGAGAAGCGACACCCCATCGCTCATGGTTGTCATGCCGACTGCTTCGTCTTTACGTACCATTCCACATCACCCAGGCTTTGGTAAATGTAGCTGGTCGCTGTTAGTTGGTTGCAAGGGAAAAAAGAAGGCAAGTTAATGCCACGGTCTAGTTTTGAGAAATGAACACCTACAAAAAGGTACGTGTACCTTGTGCTTTTAAAGTATTTAAAAAGGTCACACTAGATCTTAATAAACGTTTGATGCTATGTTGATCCACCATTATCAAATTAGGTTTATGTGTAGGAAATGTTTACAGTAGTGAAACTACTGGTGAAGCAGAAACTGAAAAGTTTTGAAATGGTTTAGAGTACATGGATAAAACAAAAGGGCACTTTCACATAAACATCAGACAGACAGACAGCATTCAACAAAAACAAAGCAACAGCTTTAATGTAACAGCATTTGCAATTTAATGCCAAGCACTATTATTTTTTTGTTTTATTGACATACATAACATAGCTCAATGCTTACCTTTTGCCTCTAATCTGTCGTAGATGGTGGAAAACGTTGATAACATCTCGTATTCGACGGGGGGCCTCTTCTATCTTGGAGGCCAAATTGACACATGCCATTGAAACAATCTGAAGAAAAACACCAAATCAAATGTATGTTTTATATAAAGTGTAGAAAAAAATAGCGTCATAAGATTTATAAATACCGTACGCACCTCAAAACTGTGCTTGACGAAAGATTTAGAGTAGAAAAAACGATGGAAGAGCACTTGTCCCGTTGCCATTGCCACCTGTAAGAAGATAATACATGTGATGTTCGCTTTCACTTGCATAATAGATCTAACCTTACACAATAGCATCCGCCATTTTAGATCCACCACGCCAATGCAGTGCCCCATGGCTAATGTTCGAGCTAATGTTAGCATAAGCTAGCAGATTAAAAGCGTTGAAGTGACAAGACAACCATGGGCTCGTCAAATGTCTCGCATATGGAACAGACATCAACTACTGGTACCGTATTTGATAGTATTCAATTTTAAATAATATTTTACCTGGGGCAAACGAAGGAGAATGCCCGCAGACTGGATAAGCTCGCAACCCAGGATTCGAAGGTCGGTCTCCGTGTTTAGGTCGAGGCCGTCGACCATTGACGGAGTAGGAGAGAGCCTTTCGTCGGGGATAAGCGAATTATCAATCGTAAGGTACACCTCCGAATACACTTTGTCGCCAATAAGAATTCCATCGTTGTTTGTGGATGCGTTAGAAGATGCAGAGAGGGGACCAGCGGCCATCTTCATCCAAAAAACGGCAGTAAAACGCCGCTGAAAAGCAATGCTAAGAAACCAGCCTCCACGAAAGCAGGACGGAGCGGAGGATGACAAGTACATGACGTCACCAAACTCGTGATACGTAAACATATGTGTACTTCCACCACGGTAAAATAGTTCCAAATTTCTAACTGTGTGTAGACGTATAACTGGATTTATACGCTATTATATTTATATGTTAACTCTTTATCTTTGAATTGTACCCTTTTTGGTAATTTTAGCAAGGTTTTTGTAGATCACTATGACCAAATATTTAACTTCTAACTGATTGATGAGATCAACACATTAATTGTGCCACTTACTTTAACTATACTAGTAACGTGATGTATTATTATTCTGACAGTGACTGTGAGTTATACTGTAAGATTAATGCAGTAAGTTATTTACCCGGGCCATGACGTAAAATACGGGAAAATACAGACGTTTTACCACTACAGTTTGAACATATCCATCCGCCCATATGTTCTCCTTAATATGGCAAGCCGTTTTGACATTTATTCTCCAATACTCATAGCATCTATTTATTAGATACTAGTATCTGTTTTTTAGATACTATTATCTATTCCATTAGTTACTAGAATATATTCTTTAGATACTAGTATCTATTCCAATAGTTACTAGTATATATTATTTAGACAGTAGTATCTATTCAAATAGTTACTAGTATCTATTCCAATAGTTACTAGTATCTATTCCAAAAGTGACTAGTATCTATTATTTAGGTACTAGTATCTATTCCAATAGTAACTAATATCTATTCCAATAGTGACTAGTATGTATTATGTAGGTACTAGTATCTATTCCAATAGTTACTAGTATATATTCCAATGGATATTAATAACTATTCTTTAGATACTACGATTTGCAAATTTTTGCAATTTAATTATATGGGCCTCTGCCGGTAAGATATCTACTATTTGCTTGTGACTAGTAACAATTCTAATAGTGACTAGTATCTATTCCAATAGTTACTAGTATATATTCTAATAGTTACTAGTATCTATTATTTAGCTACTAGTATCTACTCGAATAGTTACTAGTATCTATTCCAATAGATACTAGTATATATTCTTTAGATACTAGTATCTAATACAATAGTTACTAGTATCTTTTCTCATTTTGCTAGTAACATTTTAAATTGAACTATCATTGAACTAGTCATTTTTACCATACATTATCAATGACATATAAATTAATAGCTACTAGTAAGAAATACAATGTTACTATGGCCACAAGATTAGAGACTGACCTTTGTGGAACTCATATGTAGTTCTAGGCAGGTAAGCCTACAACATGCTACATGATGACATCAAAGAAAATGATTGAGAAAAGAAAATCACACAGCAAAGATAAAAACAAAAAGTGAATAATATGAACATTGTTTCACAATAAGATGTGGCTTACACAACATAAATCAACACAAATATAGACACCTTAGGCATGGGTTTACTATAATCATATGTTTACAAAAAAAAAGTGATAACTATTATGTTAACATGAAGGAAATTGGACAACAGAATGAACAGAACATTGGAAATCCCCATAGATAACATTAATGTAACAATAGGCTAAGTTTGCCAAACAAAAGCATAAATCCAATATATTATTGTGACTTTAAATTTTGTGTGAAACATTGCATTGACTCAAAACTGACAGCAGAGGGAAGGGTAAAACCACGATTAACCAGAGCGAGCAGCACGGTCAGAAAGGCTGTGTTGTGAGAACCTCAGATTTTATTTGGCTGCTTCAGAACAGCTGGACATGGCACATGACTGTATTGTTTAGTGCCATGTATCTTCAGTGAGTATGTGGGCGGGAATATGCATGTGCTCGTTCATGCACGGATGTGGGATGACATTGTTTAGGTTTACGTAGCGCTTACGGAGGAAAGCTTATGGGTGCACTTTCTTAAGATCGCTGCGTGGCATGCCCTTCACCACAATGCAACATTACACGGTCTCTGCCACTAACTCCGACAGCAGCAGCACCACACTTACGCAGCTACAACGGTGACAAAAATACTGTGCATTCTTAGTCTGGTTGCCCTGGTGACGCTAATTATAGGGTGTGGAAGGGGGCTCACGGGAGAGTAGAATTCCGGAATGGCCATAAAGACGTAGGAGCGAGGCGGTTGGGGACGCCCAATGACGAACAAGGGATTAGTTACACACACACCACTCCCTAGAGAGTGTGTATGAGCAACTTGAAGCAATTCCACAGAGACACGTGTGCATGCCTGTCCTGCTATGATAATTACTGTGAGGTGATCACACTTGTACACATGCCCTGTGTGTGTGCGTGTGCGTTTGTGCTGGCTCATGCAAGCGTGCAAATCTGACCGACAGTGAATTTAAATACAAATGACCTTAAAGGATGATGAGAACATTATTTGCGTCAGTGGAATGCCTATTTTACTTTGGGTGCCATTCACACAGACATAATTGTGTTAACTGCCTCAAGGTCTTGAGCTTAATGCATGTGGGAAATGGTGGAGGCCATTCAGTTAGTCCACATCGCTTTTAGATACACCGCGGAGGTCCTACACACACATACGGAAGGAGACCAGGTCAAGGCATACAAAG
>JAOEGT010000005.1:2483571-2495992 GCA_025447795.1 Speoplatyrhinus poulsoni
GAGAGAGAGAGAGAGAGAGAGAGAGAGAGAGAGGGAGGGGGAGAGAGAGAGAGAGAGGGAGGGAGGGATGGGGAGAGAGGGAGAGAGAGGGAGGGAGGGAGAGAGCAAGAGAGAGAGAGGGAGACCTTCAACCAAGCCTTTATTGGTACAATTCTCTTCTTACATCAAAAAGCTTAAAACTAAATATATACATATACTTACACATATATATACATACACACACATCCATATATACACAGAGAGAGAGAGAGAGAGAGGGAGAGAGAGAGAGAGAGAGGGAGAGAGAGAGAGAGAGAGAGAGAGAGAGAAGGAGAGAGGGAGAGAGAGAGGGAGAGAGAGGGAGAGGGAGACGGGTGATGCCGGGATGAAGATTACTGTATACTGTGTTTTCTATTGTGCATTCTGCAGAACTCACACACGTGAAATATTTCTTGAAATTGGATATGAAACGATGGCAAAACAGGAGTTAGCTCCTTTTAGCTTCACAAGTTTAGGGACAGTTGTGTGTAACAATCCATTACCTTGACAAAAATGAGAAACACTTTATTTTAACACCTTATTCTTTATATATATATCTTATTGTCTATATATATATATATATATATATATATATATATATATATATTATTGTCTATGTATGTATAAACACAGTATATACATGAGATTCATTACCATGTTTATCTGTCCTTACACAGATGGCACATTCCCAAGTCAAAGTTGACCTCACATAGTAGCCTTAATTTATATAGCATGCTGGTCCTGATGCTGATTGACCCAGGCATCATTTTATCCCAGTGGGGCCACTAAAGGGTAAACGTATACCACTCAGACACTGTTTAGGGGTCACATCATTCTTGTCCAGCCAACATGTAACTTTATACGCTCGTCTATCAGGAGCCACGAGCACGGTCTTGTCTCTTATCAACGCCCTTGTCTTAGCAAACAAAGGGGATCATTATGCTGGTGATGAGAACATTTCTATTCTGAGTTAATGGGTCACAAAGTGTAAGGTAACCTGATGCTCCTCTGGGTGACTAGGGTACAGGCTGAGGGTTGACATTTTGCTGATGATAGGCTAGCCTGTGTTTTAGCTGTAAGAGACACAAGGCTTCACAGTTGTCAAAACAAGAGGCCCCATCCTGAGGATTCACCCTGCTTGGCTGCACACACGCTGTGTGTGTGTGTGTGTGAGAGAGATACCTGCAGGATACAAAGGTATGCTTTATATCTGTAATGTCGACACACTTGCCATTATCTTTATCCAGGGAAATGCAGAGAATAAAAAAGTCAGTTTGAATCGCAGTCAGTGCCGGGGTGCGTCATTTATATTTCACTGTTATTGGCTTTACTGCAAATGAGATGTCAGAAGTGTCTGGTCACTAGTTGTAATTGCAGCGTGGCCTAGTTCAGATCAACAGACTAAGCTATTTCTCTCCTGTAGCATTTGTTTATAGAAGCAAAAACAATCATGCTTCATATAAACAAACATCAACTAATGAGCCACGACCTTGAATGTTTCTGAATCAGCTCATATGGGTTGTTGTCCCCCAACAACACTCAACACGCACACACAGTACGCACATGCAACTGCCACAAGGCCAAGACGGCCTAAATCGTGACCAGGGGCCTCACTGTCACATCAATTTACCACTGTTTATGTATTCTGCTAAGGGGCTTAAAGTGTAACAGCACCCTAGCTTCCAGTCTGATTTCACCCATTGCACAACTTTGAAGAATGCTCAAAAGTAGTCAATGAGCTGAGTTAGGGGAAGGGAGGGGCTGAGAGGGAGGTCCCATTAATGTTAACGTTTTCATTTGATTACTCACAAGTGGATGAAAAGTACAGTTGAGAACCAATTAGGTCCTGGAGCGATTTTTTTACAGATGTGACCTGTAGAGACATTTCAGACCATAAACTCCTTCATTGCAGAGCTTGACTATTATTTTCTTTACAGCTCAAAAAATATAAGTTAGGGTGCAGTTACTCTTTGCACCATATTCCACTCACCCCAACATTTAAACCCTACCCCGTGGCATATGTCTAGAGGCTGGTAGGGAAGATGCAGGTTCATAGTGAGTATTTGTACTGGCAAGTTAAAGGTAAATTCATCCATAGCAATATTCATAACTTGTGTTTCATTTGGATAGGCACAGTTTGAAAATGAATACTGTATGCATCACAGTTGCTAGTCCCATGAAGGTCATTGGTTTTGAACATTTGTGGCTGTCCTTCCCCGTAATCTTTAAAGGGCCAGCTCTGAGCTTATGTCTGTCAGTCACAGATTCAAGGTCTTTGTCTACTGAGTGGGAATCACAATATTGTGTTTCACATTGTAAGTTAGAATGGATCCATTGTACAGCTGTCGGCCTGCTGCATAGGTGATAAACACTACCACCTGCTTTCCTAAGAACACCCTGCCTATTCACGACCACCTCAAATATTAATGACTGATGACCAAAATACATATTGTATACCTATAGCAAAACACATGTATGCCATATAATATGATTTTCATAAAAAATTGGACCTGGGATACTATTTATGTATTGATTTTCTTTATCATGGGAAATTGTTTTCTTTGTTTTTGATTGCACGTTGTGTACACTGTACAATACACTCACTCTTCCATACAGAGGGATATTTAAAGAAGGTGGTTATTATTTCTGTAATTAGGACTTTGAAAGTCTGAAATTAATCATACTGTAAACTACTCTATTGAATAGATGTATTTTAGTACAATATAATAAATCCTGTCGTGGACAGTTCAATGTAAATAACTAAAGATACATAAAGATTTTTATGATTTGATAAAGTCAAGGACATTCTATCAGTGTTAACGTAAGTCTATGTTGTTGGTCAAACATAGGACTGTGCTTGATCTGAGCCACACCTGATTGGCCCGGATTTACTTGCCGTCCGGAATGGCAAATACATTTGCATTCACTTTCTTTCATGACAATTGCATTTTGCATTTTGTTTGGACTCAAAACGTGAGTAATGTCATGAGTAAAAATAATTATTGTTTTTTTCTGGCATGTCTGTGCAGGTACTTCTATGGCTTTGTAGTTACTGAGTTAATGTTCAATATGTCTAATAAAGGTTGAAAATAAGGGTTGGAATGGAAACTGACACCATAACGGTAAATTGTAAAAGGTCACATTGAATAGAATAACATATTTAAATACTTAATAATCATATATGCCACACAGAGAAATACCAGTTTATTTAACATTTGTAATTTGCATGTCTTTCCCTATAGTATTTGCATTCAATGTCTGATTAAAATGCCCTAAAATGTAAGTATTTCTTTTTCTAATAGCATGAACCTGTAGTCTGACCTGACCTTCACACCCTTCTCTTTGTGCTATATAGCCTACTTATCATAATTTATGTTGTGGTTTCATTTATATCTGAAGGCTAATCCAAGAGAAACCAACATGGACCATAACCTGTAGAGCCTGCAAAGATGTTGTGTTTAGCAGCACATTCCCACATACTGTACTACTTACAAGGAGGAGAAATGAGCCATTCTTCCTCAATGGCCACTATTAAGGTGGTCATTGAGCAAGCCCCAGCTGCTACAGCAATTGCACAAGCATAGACTGTTCATATGGCTTTTCTGCTAATAAGCACGCTTGATATAGCCTGTGCCAAGGATGGTGAAGTCGCGATTCTAATCCTATTTAGCCTGATTCACGCATGATTGGTATAATATACTATACATCACTGAAGCCTGATTCACCAATGGTGATGTACACGGTACATTACATTATAGAATCATATAGTTTGTTTGTGTGAATAATATAGTATTAATAAAAGAAAATAAAGAAAAATAATAAAGAAAATAAGTAATTAAATTAATAAATTAATGAAAAAATATAAATATATACATACTGTTTATCTATAATAAATAAACAGATTTATCCAGGGAATTATTCTTTATAATATTTACTGTGTTGTAGATGAATCTGTTAACTGACAGCAAACATTTTAAGGTAATTTTAAGGATACTACAAATGCATTTATGACATGAACTGGCAGGCACATACTGCATAGGTAGTACACATACTGTATAGGTAATACCGTGAGAGGTGCTTATAGTGTAAGCATAAAAGATAAACAAAACCAGAGAGCAGCAGAGAGGAAGTGGAATCACAAACACCCACATGCACACACACACACACACACACGCACACACACACGCACAAACACACGCCACATAAATTACAATTGAGCTCAGAAGGGCAACATTTTATTCTTCTATTCTTCATGTTCATAATATAATGAAAAACACACATTCTTAGAGATTCATGCTAGAGCTGCATAATCAGCGAACACAAATTAACTCATACAGCTGTGTTCTGTATTGAACATTTTTATTTATTCAAAAAAAAAATAATTATTACACACATTATGCCATTTTTAAATGTAACAAACGCTGTGATGAGTGGAAGGAATTCAAGTCCTGTGGAAAATAAATGAGATTTCGTGTTCAGCATTCTGTCATGTAGGATAGACTAAATGAAATGCAGACTGTCCTGACAGGCATATCACATTCTCTCTGACCCTGTTCCCTGCACAGGCCCACAGGCTGCAACACAACCATTAACTTTAGGCAGGCAGTAAAATGGAGGGGTGGTGGTGTGGTGGATTATGGGGTTGAGGGAGGCGGAATGGTGTGTGTGTGTGTGTGCGCGTGTGTGTGTGTTTGTCTCTGTGTGTGCACTGTGTGTGTGCCTGTGTGTTTGGGGTGGGGAGGTGTTTTAACCCCCAAAAGCCTGCATCCACTAGCTTGTTCTTTCTATTTCTCTTTCACAAAATGTGTCACTTAAATTAATTAATTAATTAAGTTAATTAAACATTAATTTTAAACATTGTAGGCCCGATATAAAATAATCGGTATTAATTAAGATGTAACATGACTATTAACATTGTGCCCATAACATTACATAGAAATACAATGGTGCACTAGCATCCATTTAATTTAATTGACTTATTGAACTGAAATTATTTTAAAGTATTTAATCAGCTTTTGATATCTGTAATTGGCTCAATTGAAATGTGATCCTGCATTCCAATCTTAGAGTTCCACTGCTTATAAAAATACATATGTACAGACAGCGCGTTCAGTTTGGGACAGAATATCGGCGTGCGTAAAAGGTTATCCTTGGTGCGCAGCGCGTCAGGTGCGGCTCATTTCCTTAATGCAAATGCGCCCCCACTCGCCTCGTTCACGCTCTCACCTACAGTACAGCTCGTCGCCCAAGGACCGGGAAACGCCTCTGCTCCTTTAAGGCAATGAGGAATTAGAGCGTCTGCAGGGGCAGGAGAGAGGGTTATTCTGTATAATGCTCAGAGTCAATGTAGTGGGTAGGCGCGGGGACCAGTGCTATTAGACCGGCAGCGGGGAAGATGTGCGTGCTTGCCTCTCGCTGGACGGACAGAGGCGGTGAAGATGATCTGACTTTGGAATCCCAGAAACAAATTGCCCGCATCAGCTCACCCGGATTTGTTTTTCATTCTGATTAAACAGCCCCTTCTTTTATTCTTCTTCTTTGAGTTTTGCTTTCTTTTTGTTTTATCCCCCAAGTCCCTTTCAATCAATATGATTCGCCATACTAGCTTTTATCTATGATTTCGCGTTATTGAAATTTTTAGATTCAAGTTTAGCTAGTTTTGTACAACGAATGTTTTTTTTCAAGAATCTGCTATTCCACTCCTCTGACTCAGCACCACACCTGGGCTTTACGAGAGCGCCGTTCCTTCCTTAGCATCCCTTTGAATAACGACAATACTCGGAGTCTGTTCCATTCTCTCTATTAGACAATCAAATAGATTTCTTTATTAGCTCCCAGCGCTAATAGTCTAAACAAGTTGCCAGAGGATACCATAAAATTAGTGACTTGGACTGGCTCCTTAAAAACTGTAATGTTTAACCTTACCATAAGCACACAGCAGAGATTCCAAGGGAGGCATCGGTCGAGGCGAGTGGAGGCATACGAGAAAGCATAGCTTGGGGGATTGAACGGACCAGGGCATGTGGATATTGGCTTTTATCTTTTTCCAGAGCATCTTGAATGGTAAGTTGCATCTGCTTATTTTCATTTTCACGACTCATACTAGACTGTAAATCTGTGGCAGACAGTAAAGTGATTGAAAAGGATGGATAGAGGTCACCTGTGTCCTACATAAATATATTGTATGCTTGTCAAAGGGCTGACACCCTATGAGAGAGGCAGCTGGGTAGCCTACTGCGTTTTAATTCGTTGTGGCTCCCCTACAAACCGTTTAAGTCGCATTCCCAGGTATCAATCAGCACAATCAAATACAATATATACATTGTGTTGCTTTGGGCCTGCTTTTAATTGCTTATTATGCAATAATTGAGAGATGTTTGCTTAATATGACCTTTCACACAAAGTGTTAATTCCTTGTCCTGAAAATGTGAATATTTCTTATTGAATGACTTTTCTAAACTTATTCTGTTCTTACCTTATTTTGCTGTGGCCCTTAGTAATACATGACGTATTTGATATAATTGGTTTGCCCCCATCCCCTCCTCCACACTGACCATATATTATGAAAAAAATAATGAATATTTGTTGTTTTCATGTGAAGAATAACAGAACGTACACATAGTCCACTAACAATATTTGCTTCAACACATATTTAAAAATAAAAAACTATTTCTAATTATTTTCTCTAATTGAAATATGACAAATGTGTCATACAGCTAAACATAGGAGTAAAATATTATTTGTAATTAATGAAACAACTATAAATATTTGACCCTATTCAATTCAATCTTTTTATCCAGCATGCAAAATGTATGTGAGAAAATCAAACCAAATACATTTTTGAAAGCTTTTCTATACGGCTATCTGAATGCAGTATTCAAACCCCTAGATGTTGTTGGTCAACGCAATTGTGTAGCCTACGTGTGTGTTTGCTTGTGCAAATGTGTGTGTGAGTGTGTGCACTGGGCTTGTGGTTAAAAGCGAATGCATGTGCACACGCACACCTGTGCATGTTTCTATGTGCTGAATGTGTGTTACCAAATATCTATAATCTACAAACAGAAAATTGATACAGTTTACCGCATTCACAGGATCAAATAAACATTTATTGCCTTAAGTCCCTATTGCAAGGAGGGATTATGGTTGACTGGGTGTGTGCAAAAATCCGGAGAGAAACAGGGAGAATGGCCGAATGAGGGAGCACAGAGGTTTGAAGCAAGAAAATGAAAACATGTCGCGAAGAAAAATAGACTTGGGTTGCTCAGATGTCGAAAATAAAATTGATACCGCAATTGGTAGCATCAAAGGGGCCAAGCCAACCAAATTCACCCAGCATGATTTGTAAGGGTGAGGATTTAAAGAAGGTATTAATATGTTTTAGTGGACGGAGGGGTGTTTATATTATACGGTGCACCGATAATGAAACAATACGATGTGTCCCCCAAAATGGATTTTCTTCCCTGGTCTCTCCCAGTCTGGTTGATAGAATAGCTTCTTGAAATTGAATTTTGTTTCGCCGTTGTTGCTTTGTTGAGACAGCCCTCAGTCAGAGCGGTTTATTCCCATTTGGGTCCGTAGAAAATGGTATCTCCCTCGACCCATATGCAGCTTCTGCTGAAACTCATAAAGGAACAATAAGGAATCCTCATTAATCATAATCATCTCACTGTGACATTAGATCAACTGCCATGCAAGACTGTGTCCAGTTTATTGCATAAGGGATTATTGAGGAGGCCCATGGCAAGCAACTGATTGAATTGAAAACATGCAGGGCTAGAGGTGTAGTTTAGTCTATGTTCTTATTTTGACCCCGCCTTATGAAATTGTACTACTACTTAATCACACAGTATTACACATTTAAACAGTATTTGACTTATTAATAATTGTTCAGAATCTTCATTTTCTTATTTTGCACATTTGTGGCCTGATATTTTGTTTATTATGGCGATAATGAATATGTTCATTGGCTAAGGAGCGCTGTCAGAATGAATAAATGAATGACCTTGTAGATAAAAGCCGGCAAAGCGATTAGATTCAAGACAATTCACACCTTTTAGAGTTAGGCCTATCACTGATCATACTCACTGGCCTGTCTCTTTGGTAACCTCCATTATGGGTGTCAGGGAGGTGGGAGTACGGCTCTGGCTGCACACTGGTTTGACCCCGAAGTATTAATCTCTTCCTGAGTGCGTCATTCAAGCAATTAAAGTGTAACTGCATCCGAGCTCTGAGCCTGACTCCACCCACTACAACTTTGAAAAATGCGTCAAGGAGCTGAATGGGGGGAGGGGAGGGGCAGAGAGGAGGACCCCCATTAACATTAATGTTAACGCTTGAATTTGACGTATGAGAGTGTACCGCTGAAAAGCAGCCAGGTCCTGGGGTGATTTTTTTTACGGATATGACATGTAGATCCATTTTCAGCACATAAAATGCAGATTTGTATAAAAAGGGGAATGTTGCCAATATTCACACCAACATTGATGTGTCTCATCACAGATCAGTCCTATTACTTTGTTTACAGCTCAAAAAACGCATGTTAGGGTGCAGTTACACTTTAATGACACAATGATTAGTTAATTAATTACTAGTTGTTAATTAAGCCTAGTGAAGATTTCACATTCTAAATAAAATAAAAACAACAGTAAGCGTAGCTTACGATTTCATCTCAACATTTCGGAATGAGCATGATAAATACAGTCCTGAGCACCAGAGAGGCAACCTATTCAACCTTTTCTCTTCCAAAACCACTGCAATCTCAAACTGACCCTCTCAAATTCTTATTGCAATGATATAATGATGCAAGACTATGGAAAATGCAGTGAATTATAGACATTACAGTACCTATAACCCTTTGCTCACACATGAAAAGGTTATGTCTCCTTTGTCTAAATAAATGAACATTTAAATTGAGTTTATGCATGCAATCAAAAGTCTATCTCAATTATCTGGCACCTCGCGGGACGTAAACATCAAAATAAGGAAACTTTCAACCCATCTAGCCCAGTGTACAGTAGCACAGAGCACAGTAAATAGCTGCCAACATGAGTTAGCTTGCCAATTTAACATGACCTCACATTATTAGTAACCTCAGAGGCTGAACAAGAATGCTGTAGGGACTATGGTGCATAGACAGATTGGACTAAACTTGGCCGTCAGTAGAAGGGAACGGGTATTTGTATGGCAGTAAATCTACAGGGGACAATTATGGCAGCGCACTGATTAGAGCCCCATCTGTTGAAGTGATGAGGTGTGCCTCTCAGGATGCCCAGAGATCCTCCAAGTCCTTTCATAGAAGTCCAAAAACCTCCCATGGTCATAGTGGCTCTGAGCATGTCTCGTCTTAGAGCCACAAAGAGAGTAGGCCTACTTGAAAGTTGATCATCAGCCTCATAAGCACTTACAGTTGCTGTTCTGTTCACTAATGACCAATTAGGGTTTGGTTGCAGAAGTGGTATCACAGCTCACGGGATTAGATTATGCTATGAAAACACACAAGCAGATATGACATGGAGGATATGGTCTCCCTATGATGAGCTTATATAGCCATTGTGTGTGGCTGCAGTGGAAACAAGTTGCTAATGTGGGGTGATGGATACCCTGATGTGTAATCATAATAGATATCCATGAGTTCATACACCCTGGCTACTCTACTGTATCATACCTCCTCCAGCCAGTTTAACTCCCTAATTAGGAACAAGGCATTGGCAACTGTACGTGCGTGTGTGCGCGCATGTGTGCGCATACCGCGTTACTCCCGATGTAAAATCTAATTAGCCTACTGATCGCCCTCTGTCTGTCTGTGTTGCGCTGAATCAGACGTGTAATTGCGTGAGCCCGCGTGTAAATGTCTCTTGCATTAAAATGTTAACGATATAATTTAGCATCTGCGGGCAAGGGGGGAAGCCCTCGGCACCCAGATGTATGTTTGATCATGCGTGTAACGTGTGGCTGTAGTACATCTGGCTGGGGGTTCCCTCTCAGTGGAGGATGTTTTTAATTCACTCAGCACCTGTCAAAGTGACATGTTATATTACCCTGCTATATCGCACCGGTTCTGAGGAGGAGGATCTGCTGTAGAAAGGCTTATTTGACAGGGTAAAACTGTCTAGATCACGACTGGAGCCCTACTACACAGAAGTATGTGAACATACAGCAGTACCAACGCTAGCATCTGCTGCTGAGTCATTTTTACTCATGTTATGGTCTTTAACTTATGTTCTATGACAAGTCACTATGTATGCATAATATTCCAGAATCATGTCTTGTAACATCATTCTGCTACAGTATACTAAAAATAAGGCTGCATATTCCAGATAATACATGTGGGATATCGCCAATAATATTCTGGTTTTGGCGCATTTGGACTTTATTCTTTGTCTGATTAACAAATAACGAATATTGTGCATTTACGCAAATATACTATGTGCACATTCATATTCACACAATAATGTATAAATTACAAATGGTTGTGTCAACCCTGAACAATACCATGATTTGATTAGGCACATAAATGCAGTTTACAACTAATCGATGTGTAATTGTCAAGTGAGTACTTCCTGATGTTCCCAAACAAACTTATGGCCAACTGAGTGAGGTCAGCATTGCCTGCAACACTCTGGGCATAGTAGACAGTACTGTACATGTTTAGGTTACATGTGTTTAGACCTGAATATTTCATTACATGCCGAATACATAGTAGCCAGCATAATATAGACTACAGTATAAGTCAACCTTCTTGTTTGTGCTCTTTTATTGTTGTATGTGCTCTTAAATATTTGCACATTTACACTTTTTTTGTTGTTGTTGAAAACAAAAATGACCATGATTGCATCCGATTGGTTAAGACGGCAACGGGCTGCTTGAAGACAAACATTCACACTGGCCCTCATGAATACAGCCTCTTAATCCAGTCCTCCCACATGCCATGGACATACTGTACACTAAGGCCTGAGGCTGAATTGATCGCTGCTACTCTGGTGTGTGGATCACTAGTGTCTTTCTCTCTCTTCCTCCATCAGGCTCCATCTCTCCATCTCTCGCTCCTCTCATTATATGACTTGCCATTGTATAACCCATTGAGTCCTCATATGTGTAGGTTTCGCAGTCTCGGTCCGCTAACGTGCGAGATCGTACTGCACCTCCGGCGCTGCGTAGTCCAAACAGTAAAGTAGGCTGAGGTGGTAGCAGAGGAGGCAGCCCTGGATAGACGGAGTGAGAGAAAGACAAATGGGTCCAGCATGGTTGCTCGACACTGCTCTTTATTTTTAAACCTGGCACAGATGCTGAGATTTAAGACCAAGTTAGTGGCGGGTATTTTTAGCCGGCCATTTTTAAAGCGCTGTCATCTTGTTGAAGGAAGGTGTGAAAGTGTGTGTGTGTGTGTGTGTGTGTGTGTGCGCGGGCGCGTGTGTGTGTGTGTATGCAGGAGTGATGTGTAATGTTTTGGAGGGCATGGGAGCTTGTGTGTATGTACAGTATACAAAGTGTGAATATTCTACTGCTGTGTGTGCGTGTGAGTGCGTGTGTGTGTGTGTGTGTGTGTGTGTGTGCGGGAGTGATGTGTAATGTTTTTGAAGGCATGGGAGCTTGTGTGTATGTATACAGTGTGTGTGTGTGTGTTGTGTTTTGTACTATATGCACATTCAGCTGTGCGTGTGTTTAATTGGGAAGCTGAGTGGGTGAGTTAGGGTGTGACACAGAATGAAGCCACGGCAGTCTGATTTATGTCCTTCCAGCCACCCATCGATCCCGTGGCCTGGTGTGAGACTGAGTACATTGTCAATACTGCTATAGCACTTTGTGGTATTCCTAGATTCCCCCAGCTGAGTGAGATGCTGCAGTAAGCCATCTTGTCCCGAGTCAAAAAATAAACAGCAAAACAACTGTGCCCGGCAACTGCCATTGTTGCTTCTTCTTCATTTTCTCTGTCGTCATTTCAGTCTGTAGTTCCTCTGCTGAATGTATATATATATATAATTTATTTCTGTGGAAGGTGCAAATTGAATGGGTAGGGAAAATTGAATGTATTATAAGTATAAAGGGAGGTAATTTGGACATAGGCCTGCATGTGTCCCTAGGGGCATGTAGCTGTTTACATGTTGCTAAGTGTCCCCTCAGACTGTTGCTAGGACGAGGTCTATTATGCGTCGCTCTCTGTCCACGCCGTCCGTCCCTACAAGTGATTATGCTAATTAGTGTTTGATCAGATGATTAAATTATAACTCCATTAATCTCAAGCACTAAATGCTCCCAATGCATTTGTGTCTGCTCGGCCGCCTGTCGTCACGCAGCACGCGTCCTCTGTCACCTCTGTAGCGCCAGAGAGAGAGAGAGAAGGAGAGAGAGAGAGAGAGAGAGAGAGAGAGTGAGAGAGAGAGAGAGAGAGAGGGAGGGAGATAGG
>JAOEGT010000005.1:2496092-2507968 GCA_025447795.1 Speoplatyrhinus poulsoni
GAGAGAGAGAGAGAGAGATGGAGGGAGATAGGGAGAGAGAGAGAGAGGGAGAGAGAGAGAGAGAGAGAGAGAGAGGGAGAGGGAGAGGGAGCGAGGGGGGGGACGTCCACAGAGGAGAGAGGAGATGAATGGTGTCAGAAAGGAGCAATAACATGCAGGGAGGGAGGGGAGCAGTAAAGGCGGCTGAGGGGGTTCGGGTGTGGGGGAGGCAGAGAGGGCGGAGGGAAGAGCTGGAGGAGAAAAAAGAGTAGGGGAGTGGGTGTGTATATGTGTGTGGGGGGGGGGCTGCTGAAAGGAGCTGTGCAGTGGTCCCCTAAGTGTTGAACAAACATGCTTGGTTTAGGGAATTGACTGCAATAAATGTTTAATATGATAAGTCCATAAAGACGGTCAAATGAGTCTGTAGTATTAAAATGAGCGTGGCACGCAGCTTTGGGGTGAGGAAGGGGAAGGGGGGGGGGGGGGGTTGATAATGGCAGGCTGAGCTAATAGGATGAGAGAAACCAGCTGCTGTGACATCAGCACTAACACACTTTGCCTGCTGCCTGCATGGTGCACATGCTGTATCTCCTGGACCACAGACTGTTCTTCAAGAGCAATGCAAAGGTCCCATACTGACAATAATACTGTACATACCATGTTTATAATAACCCTGCTCCATGTTTATACACAAGCTCCATCAATCAACAAATCATCAAATCAAGCAGATTAACAGCTTTGGCAAAACTATTGTACATGTGCAGTGTTAGCACTATACCTAATAGAAGTAGACTAGCATAAAATGTTGGTTTGAATAGAGTTTAAACCTAATTAAAATACAATTAAAACACGACGGCACACAGCTACACCACATGACCATAATTTAAAGGGTTCTAAACGTAATAGTCAGCTATTGCAAGTTAATTGTTAGCTATTACACTTCTCAAATTCACAAAATATCTCAAATATCGCATTTATTTCGCTATCTTACTGTTCTCTGTGCGTGCTGAAAAAATGATGTTGTATGTCTACACAGCCCAGGCTCCATAAATAGGAACATAAACAAAGTGCACAACAATATGCATATTGGCTTCGCAATACGCTATTCAATGTGTGGGACAGAGCTTCTGTTTTGATTTGAGCTCAAGAATTACTAACCCTGCCTTTAAATGATCATAGGGAATGAGGTTAAAACAATGTCTGCACTTCTGTGTAGAGCTGTGGCCTGCCTTAATAATTATGAAGAGGAATACTTCTGCCTGAAAATCTTCATTAGTACCAGTGTGGATGTGTCGCCTGCTAATAATTTACACTACAAAAGGGCAGTAAGATATTTGATGTCCTTTGTCACAGTTGCAGTGGAGATCTAGCTAGCTACCAGCTACTGTAGACATTCAAGATGCTGTAGTGAAATAACAATTCTTGAAGGCCAAAGGCCTTTACAGTATACTCATACTCTTCAGTAGCGTCTCGTGTCACGGCTGGTGCACGTACATTTCCTCCATGTGCACTGAAACCTCGACACACATTTATGCAGGTGGACAGTACTCATGTTATGATACAATGGCAGCGTTTGGAAGACCCCTAACCTTAATGTTTAGTGACATAATAGGGTTGGCTGTACAATGTATGTGTATAAACATACTGAGAAGATAGCTTCTTCTTAACCACGTTATACAAGTGAGACTCTTTTACCATTAGAGCAGTTCATAAGTGATTATATTACAGTATGTAAACTTAAGCTCCAGGCTGGCATGTTTCAGAATATGATATATACATATATAACATGAAATACATTATTGGTTCCGGCTGAGGAGTCTGATTGGACAAGAGCATTACATCTACTTTATCCCATCTGCATAACAACTATGATCTAAATGTTACTGTCTGTTATAATGACAGAGGATACCAGATTAACATTATTGTTACCTTCTGGAAAACAAATGAATATGGAGCGATACTTAACTGTAGGCCCTAAGCATCCCATATTTAATTAATGAAAATGCCTTGACAAATTTGGCTTTGTCACAGTAACGTTATGTAGTGTGTCACCTTGTGTAACTAACGAGATACCATAGGTAACTCCCCAAGGCTTGCCCCAGGTATACTTGTTAAAGGAACAGTTGCCGTGTACAATACCTATCGAATTAGAATTTGCCCTCCTTGATCAGTGAACAGTGCATACTGTGGATATTTCACTTTCAATTGTTCCCAGTGAGGCTTGCCCTTCTAACTCTTAAAACTCATGAAAGCACAAAGGCAGTGGACATATGTCCTGGCTGTCAAGTCAATGGGGGCTACATGTATGTGTACACAAAAACACAGGTAGGATTTCTAGGTGGGGCCACAAGGAGCAGATTTAGGCTTGTACATGGTCAACATCATATCCTGAATAGGAAGTTTGTCAGAAATATTTTTGTGCTGAGGATTACCTGCGTCAAGGCTATAAATGTGTGACATCTCATTATACTTTGATTGCCTGCAATAACCTACAGTGTAGATTGCTTTATACTATAGGTCATATAGACTTCCATACAACGGCAGTTAAGCTTGCCTGCATTTGGATTTTAATGTGCCCCAGACCAATGTAATATTGTCTCAACTTTCTTGTGCCCTTTTCATTATTCAATGTCGTAAACTATAATCGTGGTCAGGTTTAGTATTAGCCTGCCATAGAAACATGTCTTCATTCTCTAATGCTATTAATAGCAAGAATGCATATTTAAAACAAATGTCAAGTTCCATGTATGTTTATGTTGTTGTCAGACTTAATGATGCAGTTGATTCTGAATATGTATCTACCCATTGTAAAACAATCTCTAATGTGTCTACACGTGTTCTTGTCCACCTTGTATTCTTGTTACTACACAGCCAGAGTCATATTACATTTCAACACTAGATTGTATTCATCTGTAGCAGCAGCAGAGGGAGCTGCTATAGTTTGCCATAAGCCTTCATTAGGTCCCTCTCCCCTGCATCTCATCATTGGCAGCGGCATAATTTAGACATCAGCGAGACGCTGATGTCTAAATGATGTCGCTTCGCTTTACCCACTGAGAAACGGTCCAGGGTCTCTCTGCCCGCCTTTAATGAGACAGACAGCCTCTCTGGCCCATTTAAGGCATGAAAATAGACTAGGGAGGAAGCCCGTCTGTTATGGGGCCCTCATTTTGGTGCCACACCCCCCCCTCCCTCCCTCCTCCACACACACACACACACACACACACACACACACACACACACCAGGATCTGCCGGTGTGGATCAGGGGTCTGAACACAGCAGCTCTTTTATACTGTCACAGTGCTGCTTAATATTCATGAGAGCAAATTGGGAGACACTCATTTAACTCCTGTGCATGGTGTAGTGCCTCTGGGCAGATCAGATCAGGGGGAATGCTTACTCACACTGGGGAGTCTGTAGCGGACAGACATATCACAGACATATCAACCCTCTGACCTTTGGATAAACAAATGCAGTAGCCCTTTGTAATGTTCATGCCGACATTTAACTTCATACTTCAGAACTTCAGATTTTTTCCTTTTTACCATTCCCACATACCATGTTCTATAACGTTGACGTTAGCAAAACGAAATCAAAAGATTGTGAAATCATCATGTGACCCAGTACAGGATGAGGAGGGCGTGGTTCTGTAGCTGATACCCATCCAAGCGTTGAAAACCACTGCTTTACTGTATGCGGAAGCAGTACATATGGGTCAGGTTGTTTAAGGACAATGATTGGTGGATCTCACTGTGGTGTATGACATGAGCTCACTGCTGCATCCCACAGATGTCATGGAGTCATGGGGGAAAGTTGTTGTGTGCATATAGTAGACCGTATGTCAGATGCACTGTGTGACTCCATGTCTCATGCTGATGTGTCTTTTGGGCACGTACAGTAGTGAAGAGCATCTTTAATTACCGGGGGTTCACACTGTCACCGTGACACACCTGGTGCCTCGGCTGGTGCGCTGCGTTGAATGCTCGTGGCACCACGCCGATGACAACTCGCACAATGGCTTTGCTTGCTCACCAGGTGCCCTCTAAACTATGGGAAGCTGAATCAATTGCCATCTCTCTGACTGGGCTTCTTATTGTTCAGCGTTACAGTTTGATGTCTTTTGTAAGTAGGGCAGGGATACTCTTATTGTAGCTAGTGCTGAATCAGTGGACATTATACAGGTAAACAGGGAAGCGTTCAGTCTGTATATGTTATGGGAAAATACTTAAAGGTGTAGTCAGCGATGCTGGAGAAAGATTGTTGCCTCCGTCCCCCTAAACAAGGAACGTGGTGCAGACCACAACACTATCCCAAACACATTGCCAAGGCTGGGATAGTGTTGTGTGGTGTGGTCTGCACCAGATACATTTTCACTGTGCACCAAGGTTATAATCGTAAACGAAAACGAACAAAACAACTAAAAACAAAAACAAAAATCATTGTCGTTAACTGAAATAAAAATAAAAACTAGGCATTAAAGAAAAACAATAACTACCTAAAACTGTATTGTCTGGTTGCAAAACAAACAAAATAAAGTAAAATAAACAAAGTAAAATACAAGTATAGAGTACATTTCCTTAGTTTTTGTCTTTATAAAATTGTATGATGTTTTCGTTGAGTTTTAATTACACAAAACATTTTGAGGGATGACTTTTGGTTGTGTATGCTCGTTAACACGGCTTCTAGCGACATGTGTAGCGACATGGAAAACACCTCCACTTGACTTTGTGTAAAGGAAATTTGTATTGTTTGTATTGTTACAATCACACGTGTCGAAAACACGTATACGTGCGTTGTACACGAAAGAAGATAAAAAAATAGAGGTGTTTCCAAATATCTAGATACTGTATAGCTAACTTACTTCAACTACGGTAGAAAGCTGTGTTGCTCCGTGGCGAACACCGACTCTGGCACACATCAAAGGAAAACGAAAGTAAGCACATAGTGAAGCCAACTAGTATCTTAAAGAGGCAGTAATTAAACAAATAACACAAATACAAGTCCAATGTACATTAAGAAAGCTGCTCTTCACTACCATAACTTTACTGTACATGAAATATTAAATTACAAAAACACCCTGTGTCAGAAGCACAAATTCACATGATTTTATTTATGTATATGTACACAAGTAATAGTGTGCGTTGGAAATTTTGGCTCCCACACTTTTTTATGACCTTGAGAAATAACAAGACTAAAACTAATAAAAACTAAACTAAAACGAAGTATTTTCAAAAAACCCACTTTAAAAACAAATTAAAACTAAACTGAATTTGAAAAAAAAAAAGTCAAAACTAATGAAAAATGCAAAACTATTATAACCTTGCTGTGCACAAACTATTGATAGCTAGCTGACCGTGAGGAGATATTTGCTAGGTTAGGTTACAATCGCTGACATCACCTTTGAGGCTGGTCTGAATGAACAAGTTCCCATATATTTCCCTTCTCTTATATTAGATAAGATGTCAATATCAGATTGAAAAGGTTCTGTACACTGCACATGCTCTACAGTAGGCATGCAGCCTGATCTTAGCATGTAGCAGGAGGGCAGTTAGTGGGTTAATCTACTTACCTGCTGTTTGCTTTCATCAGCATTTCTTTCAGTAGCCCTGAAAGAACGTTGTTGTGGTTGGTTACACCCTGTCAACCTACTGTATCAGTTGACGCTTTCTGCTTCTAGACTACATGGTGCCATTTCTTTTGTTGCAATGCAAACGCTGACAGATTTATCACAATATAATTTAAATATGATTACTGGAAATGTACATTTTGAGTAGCCTAATCATTGTGACTCATTGTGGAATGTCCAGACATTCAAAGGCTAGCTAAATAGACAATATTTGATAGAAACGACAGTTTACTGAAGTTGATAACTATGCAGAGGCATAAGGCAGATAAAACAAATGCAAATTCAAAACAAAGGTATGTTGATGTTCTCTATATGTAACTACTGATATAGGTTATTTGACTAATTTACTAATTACTGTGCCATTTACATCAGACTCCAGTTTTGGGGAATTTGTAATGTCGGACCCCTTATAGAAACTTTTTTTTTTTTTCTTATAGAAACTTTATATCAGCTATCCTTTCATGATATTGCCGAAGCTCTGCTAGTCAGCGCCGAGACGTTTTAAACATAGTGCATATACTGTAATTATGTTGAACTCTGAAGGCTACCAAAGCAGCAATCTTAGTGCTAGTAGAACAAGCATTTATCTGCCATAAGGTACCCCCAGCAGGTGCTTAATGGTCAAAACTGGACATAACACGGTGGCCTGGTGGAAAAAGCATTGAATAAAATAGCTGAAACTAATCTATGTATGGGCACATCCATAGTTCCCATAGAACAAGCTGAGAACAAGGGCCTCCACTTCAGAAGGAAGCAAACGTGTAGACAACAGTTCAAATAAGCAGCCTTTCTATTTCCTCCTCTCCCTCAAAGGTACAGTAAGTCATTCTTGAAAATGCTTGTTGATATTTGAACTCGATCAAAATAAAAACAACTCTCCCTTCAATGCCATAGGGTGCTCCCTCAGAAGCTCGTCCCATTGGCACAATGGAAACTCATTGCGAAGGCTAGGAAATTGTTGTTGTGTGCAGTCTGAAACATTTTGTTTGTGTTCCTATTTATGGACTTAGTGTTGTGTAGAATCACACACAGAGAACGGGCAGCTAGCAGACCGCAAGAAGATATTTGGTGATTTTGACAAAACGTGTATTAGTGTACTATACCTTTAAGACTTATCCTTCAGGAAAAAAAAAGTCATAGTCAATTATAGATGCATAGAATGCATTATTGAACAGTGTCATTTATTTCGCCTTTATGGTTCACCTCATGAAAAAGTATGCCAATTACCAATTTCCTCTCGGGCAATGTAGTAAGTGGTCGGGCCTGAGGCTGGTTGTTGGGGCATGACATGGCGCTCTGAGTGGTCTTAAAGGGCAATGTACCTGAGTCAGTCACTCCTCTGTGGCTTGACTCGTGCAAGCATAGTCAATTAGGAAAACGAGCAGTGCAGTGATATGGGCCCTTTCAGAGAGAGCTAATTTTTATAAAATAAAATCAGTCTTGCTATCACTCAATGAATCTGAATTGTGTTGCTTTCACATATTTCTTTTTTTTTTCATTTGTGGAATGAATGAATATTTAAAAAAATGGCCACGGCATAAATCCTAATCTAATTTCGCAGATGCTGGCCCGAAATGCAAATTTGAAAGTGTCTGCAAACTGCTTTGATCTATTTCTCTCAAGCTATTTGCTATTAAAGCATTTTTGGCTTTCAAAGTCTCAATTAACTTTATTACCAATTTTTGTTAGCTATAGTGCTGGCTGAATTTATTTATTTTTTCTTGCCTGATTCTTGCTTTCTTTCATAAAGACAAATCTTATTTGGATTATATAAATTACAATATAATTTAGAAAGGGTTTGTGAAATATTAAATGGTAAAGCTCAATCACATATGTTCTCAGTTGAATGTAACATAAATAATGACTGTGTGGTTTAATATATGGACATGCCGGATTTCAAAGATTTTTCTCTTTGGGAATAACCTTGGGCACAGACTGTACAGGTGGTTTGATCTTCCTTTTTGCCTCCTGTCTGCATTATCAACAGAGCACTGGGAAGATTGATACTCCCTATGCCAGCTGGAAAAAGAGAATGAATTAGAGTTTAATATGACTTTGATGTATTATTTTCATCTTGGCCATTGCCACAGACCCACAGAAAGCCCAGCGTATTATCCAACTCAATATAAAAATATTTAAGTAGGCAAAAAAAACATACGATGACACATCTGCTGAAAGCATGCTGAGAATTCTGTTCAGTTAAAATAATTTTAGTTAAAACTGCAAAATGCAGTCCCCCCCACAAACGTAGATACTGTATTGTTTTCAACTTGCAGATGCTTTACCGTCATTTCATCTTAAAATATTATTGCAGTTGAACAACACACATTACACAGATAGCTGTCATTACAAGTTGGTGTTTTACTCCTGCACCTTGGCTTACTGCAAGTTGTGTTCATTGTGTTCATTGTTGATGAACAATGCTTGGAAGTTATGTGCAGTGGTTATAGTAACATCTCTCACTTTTCACAATCTCATACTGTCTCTTTAACCTCGTGATACCGTCCTGCATAAGCGCCAGTTAATTGTGTTGCGAGTATCAATATGTAAACCTTTAATTCAAAAGCGTATGCTGACCATGTAGAAAGAGTCAGCCAATCAGATGTCAGCTAAAGTATTTCCAATGACATCTAGCATATCTTATTGCCAGTGACCGGCGTCCACCGGGGTTCTATCTGATGTTAAATGTACTGATTAGGTGAGGGAAAGACAGCTAGTCAAATTGTGTGTACAGAAGTTTGATTGAAATGTATGAGCACCACCTTTATGTCATGTTATGTTGCTTTCAGCTAAATGAAAATGGAGCTTGTGAGATCAGGATAGTTTTCTTGGTATCATCCAAAAATCTATTTAATAAAAGACCAGAGTTTTTTGCACAACATGAGTATAGTGTACTCCCAATTAAGTTATTTAATTGGAAATCTAGTACATATTTCTAATCCAGGTTACAGCCAACCCCACCAATGTGTACAGCATGTGGTTGGTTGTCATTACAATGCTATAATACTGAATGTCCAAATACAATGTCATGGAGTTATTAATGTATCTATCAAAAAGCCAGCAGTATACATTTTAGTTTAGTGTTTAGTCAAGGTGTCTTGCATCACATACTGTAACACCACACGTCAACCTTTTACTTTGAGGTATAACCCATCTTCCATCAAATCTATTGAAACCAAGGAGAAAATAAGAAAGACATTAGAGGTGGTCCTCTAACATTAGAGGTGGTCCGCTAACATTCCAGAATTTATATTTCCAGACAGATATTTTGCAGTGCTTTTGAGAATCTCTGCTTAATAAATGACACGAGGTTATCATCACGGTTATGTTTAACTTGTCACTGTGGATCTTTGAATCAGATCATTTGATAATCTAAGGTATTTCTATCACTTATCTTATAATTCATTTCATATTCTAATGGTGTGTACCACGCCACACAGCTGAAACTCTCTTGTGTTTCAGTGTTAAAAAACAAAACAACATAATGTCCTTTTCCAAAATGGGAAACTCTCAGACATGATACCGGAAATACATACACAGAATGCCATGCTAGCAGGTGTGTTACGCATTGGTAGGGCACGGCTCTCTAGCTATTATTGCACCACGTCTTTATAAAAGCATTTGAATAACGTCTGGGTTGAAACGTACACTTATATATATATATATATAATATTTTCTTATCATTATCAAGTGTCCAATACTCAGTAGGCTAGCTATCATCTAACATGTGGTCATATGGCCCCAATCCGTACACACTGTATTCCAGCCCACTTGAAAGCCATTTGCATGTGATAGTGACGCAAATACAACACTAAAAATGTTGATCCATAATTCACACCCATGAGTAAGACTGCTTTAACGCTTGTGATTCAGACTAGATTGGGCCTTGCTGTGATCCTTTATAAAGCCTAGTGTAACACTTCAGTCAAAGACGTAATGAATGAATCAACAGAAGGATGGCTTGCCCTATCAGGCCAATTACTCATTTCCATACGACTATTGTACCATAAGGCACAAAATTAGAACATTCTGTCATTTTGTCATATTGCTCAAGTACATATTAATATTGAATAAAACCACGCAAAAACATTGTCTCATACTAATGCTGATGTTACATTCCTTACATTGGCTTCATCAGGTATTTGCATATGCCCATGCGTATTTGAGTGAGTCTTTGGATACATTGCCATGCTTGAGCTGCGGGAGCAGAGAAAAGGGGTGGAAACGGACGCAATTTAAAACCTTGTTAGGAATTTATGAAGTGCTAAAATGTTTCGTCCCCAGGGAGGTCCCCAGCCAGCTGCCAGTGCCACTGTGAGACACTTACTGCAGCCTAGCTACACACGCACACACGCACTAGAGAACAGTACAAACAGTACAAACTCACAAAGGCAGGTGATACAGATATGCCTGCTGCTTGTATGTAACTGTATGTTGCAGCCACAGAGCATCCTAGACTTAGGAATCTAAATCCTAGCAATTACAATGCCACCGATATGGCTCAACAGGCATTTAAAGGTAGGGTTGGTTATTCTCGAGAACGCTAGAACGTTAAGCTAGCGAAATGCGGAGCGATGTTTGTTGAATTTGACAAAAAGAGTATTAACTTACAATTAGCTAGCTGGCTATGCCTTTAACTGTTTCTATTTTGTCATTTCACCCTTTCCTTACCTAATGAGAACAGTCCCACATAAAGATAAGGTGCATTATTATTCTCCATGGGAATGTCAGGTCAGTGCTTGCTCCTGATCAATGCTCAACAACAATGCTCTGCAATGTGACTGGTCTTGTTTTGGAATTGATAGTAGTTTATGTTTATTGATGCTAATTTGCATCTGAAAATGAGAATACATTCATGAATCTGAAACCAGGAGTGCCATAAACATAGGCATTTATTTTGTCAGCCTACAGTATACACTGTGATGAATCAACTGAAACGCTGTAACAGACTTGTTCATTTAGTTTAAGAACCCAGCCCAAGGGGATGCTGTGACATTATGAACATGACATTAACCTAAATATCTTCTGTCAACCTCTCTTTTATGAATTATATTACATTATATATTGCGTTATAAATTCACGGTGCATTCAAATTAGACTGAGGTATCGAGCACTTAAAGTTGTTCTTCACTGTTGTGCATCCAACAGAGAAACAAGTGAACAATAAAAAGTTCTGGTTTGCATTATGGTCCTGCTTAAATTATTGTTTAGCTTTAGGACCTCGCAAGACCTGCTTGAAAAGTTATTACAGAGATTCAGGTCCAAATGGTTAGATAAAATCTAAATTTTTCAACTAAGATGTAGCTGTTTACAGCTGTAGCTATAGCAACACCTTGTAGAAAGCATGGTTTGCAAATATCTTATTTTTGGTAAAACGTGAAAGGCATGTCTGAATTTACCGAGACATTTCCTGTTTTCCAAAAGAGGACTATCATAATTTCCGATGATTTAAAACAACTCTTAAAGATTACAGCATCTTCATCAGTGACATGTTACAGTACATAACATTAGGACCCATCACCATGGCAAACATATGCTATCATACCCCTAATCAAGTAGTCAAAAGAATACAATGGTCAAATAAGAGGTTAAGACCTTCTCCATCTCCTTTTCTCACAGTTTTCAGTGAGGACCTACATTCCAGCTTATACTTCGTCAATGCATCTCTGCAAGAGGTAGTATTTGCCAGCACCACAGGGACCTCGGTGCCCTGTCCCGCTGCAGGGGCTCCTCCGGCCTCGCTGCGCTGGTACCTGGCCACGGGCGAGGAGATCTACGATGTGCCGGGCATCCGCCACGTCCACCCCAACGGAACCCTCCAGATCTTCAACTTCCTGCCCTCCAGCTTCAGCAAGCTGATCCATGACAACACCTATTACTGCACTGCCGAGAACCCCTCAGGCAAGATCAGGAGCCAGGATGTCCACATCAAGGCTGGTGAGTTCTAAGATGCTGGATGCTAGTTCCAGAAGGGTCAGTAATACTTTAATGAGAGAATATAGTCTTAGCATTGTCTTAGTTTACTTTGTGATGTAATTGATGGCAGGCTTGGCTCAGATGGCAAAAATCATAATATTACATAATACTGTATGTACTTTATGGATCATCTACAGCAGAGGTCTTCAACAGGGGGTGTGGGACCCCTAGGGGGTCCTCGGCGGTACTGCAGGGGGTTATTCCAAAAGTAAAAATGTAATTCCATCCATCCATCCTCTCCCGCTTATCCGGAGTCGGGTCGCGGGGGCAGCAGCTTCAGCAAGGGACCCCAAA
>JAOEGT010000005.1:2534934-2560852 GCA_025447795.1 Speoplatyrhinus poulsoni
GGGTCCCCTGCTGGAGCTGCTGCCCCCGCGACCCGACTCTGGATAAGCGGATGAAGATGGATGGATGGATGGATGTTTCATCACTCAGTCAAGTCATTTACTTGTTATACGTCATCGTGGCTTTGTGCATAGAATATAGTCAGTAGTAATGTAGAACATTCCCACAAGTACTGTACATACATTTATGACAAATACTCAAATACATGTTGCATTCCTCTTATCATATTTATTATTAATCCTCATTTTATGATACAATTTTCTCCCAATTAACTCTCTGTGTCAATATTTACTATCGTTCACCACTGCCATGTGAACCGCAGGTTTTACTACAATCCTGATTCTCGGCGTCAACTTAATTAGTCACATCTCTCCGTTTAATTACATCAAGTGAAAGGAAATCGCAATCTCAAGTAGATCAAATTAAGCCCTATGCAAATCCTGGAGTGTCTCATTCCCCGTCTCTGTGGCAACAATCTCTCTATCTCCTTTATTTCTGTGGGGAGGAGTCACGTGAGGCCTGTCGTCTGCTCACTAAATGAAATCTTAACACTGGAAATCACCCCCATTAGGCTGGTTAAGTGACTGCCTGCTCACATTCTCAGTGAGAAGTGACTAATGTCCCCTGTGCCTATACAGCATGTGCCTAAATGTGTGTGGGTGCCCATGTGTGTGCGTTAGGAAATATGACAAGGCACGGCATAGGAATGTAACTCATCTTAAATGTAGAATTTACAGAGGAAAGTCTGCAGTCTGTGGTAGTGCAGTGCACTTGCAGGTCACATTACAACCAGAGAATACTCATAATTTCCGGTAAAAATAAGTATTTGTGTCTGAATTTGTTCAGCAAGTATATATTTATGTTATGAATGTGCTTTTCATTTTCATAACTAAAACCAAACAGTGAATCTGAATCATCTTGCCCCATATACATGTTTGTTAATATTGAGGCTGTAGCTCCTAGAGTCTTATATCTGCCATAGCACTTTTAGCCCTGATTGTGATGTCCTGTCAACAGCCAGCCATTTGCTGTATATGTACACAATCCCAAAGCTGCCTTATAATTAATATGCCTTGGTGAAGGAGTGCTATGACCTTGTGCCATGTGGATTTCTCCCATCATTTAAATTCTGAGTACCCCAATACCTCTAATCCTCACTCATCACCTCCCTCTATACACCCCTTTTACCCCCATTCTTCTGCAGTCTCTACTCACACACACATAATGTACATGAAACGCTTGAACCCAGATAAGATATACAGTGAGACTGTGGGAGTAGACACTCTACATACAGATGCCTGACAGATGTGCCATGATAAAAGGTTATCTGGGAAGGTCACTACTGCTGCACTACTGTATGTGTTATGATAGGATCAAAGGTAAAAGTTTTACTAATTTATCTCATTTTAATATTTTTTTTAAAACATTTCAATGCCCAATGTATTGATAGCATATGCTTGCTTTATAATTCATGTTTTATTTGTTGCTCACCTACCAACTGTGTGGCATGTCACTTACATCCTCCATTTGTGTGAACCTAAATACAGTCTTTGAATATAAATAAACTTAAATAAACCTCAAGCATGACAGGCTTGAACCACCCAAATATCTGGTGCCTTCACCACAGTCTCTGTATGTGGTTAATCTGGATTAACTTCTTTTGGACATGTGTAAATGGTACTACAGTATGCCACATACAGGAATCATTTTGGGGGATTTCACGTGCTACATGTTCTTTACTGGACTGGGATATTTCAATTTTTCTATCATTTAGCAGTGTGGGCTGTTTATTTCGCCTGCGGTTTGCCTGGGGCAGTACAGTATGTGGAGACAGGTTATGAACATATACAGATTATAAGTATTCTTGGTCACTCTACAAATCATCAACATGACGTTTCTAAAGAACAGTGATCTTGAGGCTGAGGTTAAGTAAGTGGCTACCGTGATCTACAGTAAGTGGCCTCCATTAAAGACGAGAAAAGGGCTCATTTGTGTCACACTGTGAGCCTGGTGACAGGCTACATCTGGGACTCTGATGGGAGGAGGGAGAAAGGGGAGAGAGAGAGAGAGAGAGAGAGAGAGAAGGGAGGAGGGAACATGACACAGACAGAGATCGAGGACAAAGAGTGGGAGCGGCTTCCTCAGACAGCTGGCAATGCACAGCTGTCCAGGAGAGAGATGGAGAGAGAATCTGAGACTCTAATTATGTAAAAGTACACTGACCTATGTGATCCACAATCCTCTAGATGTTTGAAATGGAATATTAGTGAGGTCATGTTGCACGTGTGGATTCTACACACATTTGTCACTTACAGTGACGAAAGGACTGCACTAATAATGTTGTTTAATAAATTGATATATTGAGCCGTCACTAGCTGCATTTAGCTGGGCAGGAAGCATTAATATCACTACTGTATGTTTGTCTGTACATCAGTACTGTAAATAGACTAGGTTTACATTGGTCATCCTGCAGTATTCCATGTCCTATAGTAGATACAGTACAGTGTATCACATTCAATGTACTGTATCGATATGCCAAATAGTTTTATGCTATTCTTTGCACACTAACATCCTGATGAATAATCACGGGCATACAGTATGTGTTGTGTGAGAGGGACATTTTCTTCTGCAATTGTCAGTTTGTTTTGGCTACATGTTTATAAATGAAATATTCAGATGAATAATACGATGTTATATGATACCGTACCGTATGTAGACTAAAATGTCACAGTATGTAGACTAAAATGTTACAGTTGAAAATAGTATATTTATCAAAAGCAGGTGGACACCGTGTCTTGTTAGTAATATAATGGTGAAGCCTACAGTAAATGGCCGGTTCTAGTCGGTGGTAAACAGCAGATGCTGCAAAAGGGCAGGAAGCGATCCTGGCTGGCTGGCAAGCCAGCGTAATAATAACAGTGTCTCTCGCCCGTGTGTTCCCCTCAGACTGAACTAATATAGTTTTTGCTGGGTAATGATACAGATACGCGAGCGCACATTCCCCAGTAATTGATCCTGCTTGCTACCGCCACGCACTAACGAGCTAAACGAGGAGGAAAACCCTCGCAGGATGAGAGAGGGAGCGAGAGAGGGAGAGAGAGAGAGAGAGAGAGAGAGAGAGAGAGAGAGAGAGAGAGGAAGAGAGCGGTGGCTTATACAGTGGCAAATAAATGCATATGTGAGTCAAACTAAGGTGAGGAGATGACGAGACAATGCTAAGATGCGGCGCTCGGGCGGCTTCACTATACCGGCAGCATGCTTTAAGGAGATCAAAAAGTGTGGTGTAAAATGGTTGAAGAGTGCATGAGCTGCTTGAGTATTCGCTTTCGCTTTGCCCCCCTCCCCACTACCACCCTTTTCTTTATATCAGAGAGAATGTGTGAGAGAGAAGGAGAGGCAGTGGGGGGTGAGAGAGAGAGAGAGAGAGAGAGAGAGAGAGAGAGAGAGGGAGAGAGGGAGAGAGAGATAGAGAGAGAGAGAGGGAGAGAGAGTGAGAGTGAGAGAGGGAGAGAGGGAGAGTAAAATAGAGAGTAAGAGGGAGAGAGAGAGAGAGAAAGAGAAAGACAAAGAGAGAGAGAAAACGAGAGAGAGAGTGTGGACAGAGCACCAATGCACACTACCCTTTTTATCTTTGACAGCATCCACAGGGGGATCGAGCTATTGTGAATTTAGAGTGAAATATTTCAAAGGGGGTGTTGGAACAGAGCTGGGGGTTGGGCTGGTTTCTCAGCTGGTTTCAGGCAGATTAAACACAGCTACAGTGTTTTGTACCTGATACCACAGGCAGACACTGATGAAACTAACCTTTCTCTAATGACTGAATGTTAACAAGAGGCAATATTAGTGCCTGTCTGCTTTTTAGCATCAGAAACATGGTTATTTCATAAAACACACATTCTTTGCAGCATCTGACTCTTTGAGATCTATACAGTACATATCCAGAACCAAAACACTATCCCACTGTCTGTCTCGCTATTGTTTTTATACATATTTTCACCTCGGCCTCTCGGATACAGATAAGTCCTATTGAATTTCTGGTGTGAGAAATGTTGATCTGGAGTCCACAGAACAGAAGTCCATTGTGATTGTTTAGCGGCTCATAATCAATATGTCTCAGATGCGAGCTGCTTATACGATGGTGCAAATGAGGGCAAATGCACACACACGCACGCACACACACACACACACGCACGCACACACACACACACACACACACACACACAGGGAGCTAAATGCAGCAAAGCATAAACAAGGGAAATATTGGTTTGTGTTTGTGTGTGTGTGTGTGTGGGTGGGTGGGTGAGTGTGTGCGTGCGTGCGTGTGTGCGTGTGTGAGTGGATGCACGCACACGCCTAGCATTGTCTGCCGAAACGAGGCCACTGAATATTCATGGAGTCTTTGCTTGGTTGGGGCTGAGAGATAAGACGTTTATGTTCTGGGGGGAAGGGGGGCGGGGGGCGGGGGCTGATGGGCGCGGTGGAGACGTGTCGACATCAGTGGTTTAATGGCTTGCATCTAACTCGGGCCAAAAGGCATGCGACGTGCACTGGGGCGGGCTCCCATTCATTCCAGGGGAAGTGGAGGTTGAAGTGAGCCGTTGTCAGGGGCCACGTGGGGGGGAGGACACAGGAGGGCCCTTGTCCACGCACACACACCATGGACAAGGGCACGCAGTGTTTGCTTTGAGGAAGGAGAGGAAGGCCAGAGAATGGGACAGAGAGAGAGAGAGAGGGAGAGAGAGAGAGGGAGAGAGAGAGAGAGAGGCGGGGGGGGGGAGAGGAGACAGATGCACAGAGACAGAGAGTAGGAGGAGGAAGAAGATAGAGGAGATGGGTGGAGGCAGAGAGTGTGACAAGAGTCTTGCTAGAGGAGCTGGACTGTGTATATGAGAGACATGGATGCAGACAGACGGACGGAAGTGTCGGACAGTCGGACTTGAGCTCCTGACGTCAGCTGGACAGTGCTGACTGGGCCTTAGGCATTGCACGCACACACACACTCATGTTAATGTGTCTGACCGGAGCATAGCAGACGCCCCATCAGACCGCATGCCCACATAACACACAGTCACTCTGCATCATCAGCAGTTTGCAGCATCACCCGCTCGTTGCGTACACAACAAGCGCCTTTTTGTCCAATCAAACGCCCTACCTCATCATCGTCATCGTCATCGTCATGGTGATTTGATGTGCCACAGGCGGATCATGTCACAGAGTTATCCACGAGCCAGAGACGGCTCTGCATATCTAAGAGCGGATCTGTTTTTGGCCACCATACTGTACGTTTGGACAACTGTGTGTGTGCTCCTGCAAGGGCCGGGGGGGGGATACACATGACCTTTGTTTAATGTCACACGTCACATGTCCCTCACCCCCCCCCCCCACCCCTAGATAACATGATGGGAATCTTTAGTGACTTTTACCCCCCCTCCGCAGAGCAGAGCAGGGGTCTCATCAAGGATGTTTCAGCGCAGGCGGCAGCAATAATTATCCTTGTGAGCGGTCTTGGTGGTCAAAGAGCAGTAGGCTGAAAGGATGGGTGACGCAGACAGCCATCGTGTGTGTGTGTGTGTGTGGGTGTGTGTGTGTGTGTGTGTGTGCGTGTGACTTGAGAACTACCCCCGAGGTACGGACTACTGACAGGGAGAATACGCGTGGTGGATTCATTTCAATCAGGACAGTGTATCTAGGTTAAATTACAAATTACAAACTATATCATGCTGTGTAATATACAGTATGTGTGTCAACAGTCTGATTCAAATGTTGACTTACATACTGATGAATGTCCTCCTTACAGTAGCAGCACTTTACATAATGTCACTAACTCTAATATGTAATTAAAAACCTGTACTGTGGGGTTGATCCCCAATATGCCCAGCCTATCTGGGCCTCCTTGAGCAAGATGTGTATTTTCTACCTGATAAGTGTATTATATATACTGTATATAAATGTATGTATGTATATACTGTAGACTATATTGTTACTTTTAATGTTACTTTTAATTATTCTAAAGTGTTACCGGAAGCTCGATGTTGGTGATGATTATGTCAGATGATGAGGACAATTGCAGTTGTTTGTATAAGATGTTTGCATAAGATGTACAAGATAATTTTTAAATGATAAATACCAGAAGGATATACATACTGTATTCTGCAACAAAATATACTTCTATGCTGCTTCCGTTACTATGGCAACATACACTGCTTTCTGCCTTATTGCCTTGACAATGCTATAACCCTCAAATTACTTCTGAAATATATAAGGTCTGCCGAAAGGCAAAACAATATGGCAGCTTTCAAAAGTGCAGTTGCACCTTGTGATCAGACAGGGCAGCCAATTTGCAGCTAATCTATGCAACTTTAAAATGAAAAAGTAGGCTATATATGTCAGTTATATAAGTTTTTAACACAATAACTTTGTGCACCTCCGTGTGGACATGCACCTCTTTGAAGACGCCATGTAAATGACATAAAACAAGCACTATAAGCCAGATGCTTTCAAAACACAAAGAAAGGTTGTCCATTATCACAAGAGCTCAGCTTTGGAGAGTGCTTGTTAATAAATGGACAGAGTGAAGTCCACTGTACCAAAGTTCACAGTAAACAGCATCAATATTTTAAACCTGAAAACAATGGTAATGGCTGAGCACAGACAATAAAATAGTTCCTGCCATAAACAAATCCCATTTATACAATGGTGGGCATTGCTATTCATGAGACCAGGATGGGATTATTTCCTACCAGTTTATAAACTATCAGTTACTGTATCAAGGAGAGAAAATGTGTTCATCTGGGTGGCTCATGTTATGCTCACATTTCTTTATACATTAGCATAGCCTTAGACTGGATGACTGACAACACACCACTATCTGTGTATCAGTGTGTTTGAATCGAGGAATGTGAGTGACCTGAACGTCAGAAAAGCGCTATATAAACGCAGTCCATTTTCACATACAGTCGTTTGACTATCCTCTCATGGTAAATTAGGTATGTATAAACTAAATTGGCTTGATTGAGTAATTATCTGTAAAGAGAATTGGGGTTGTGTTGTGTAAAGTATATTGCTGCTGCAGTTGATGTGTTTTGTTGTTGTCAAGTTGATGTTGTTGTACCTTGGTATCAGGTCACAGACAGCTTTGCCTGAAGCCATACAGTATATCTGTCAGGAGCTCGATCTTCATATGGTTGTTTCTGCTTGACATTCCCAATATGACAAGTGGATTATCCATTTATCATGTCTTTCATTGATGTTTGCATGGGAATCAACTCATTGTTTTCAGTATTTTTATGTGAAGACAGGTTTGACACGTACTGTACTTCTTGACACTGCCGTTCCTTAGTTTGTTGCGTTCTAGGGTTGCATATTTGCTGACCTCTTCCAATGCTTTAAAATAAATTGCTGAGCTGTGGATAACGGTATGTTTTCTTAACTGCGTAGTGCACAGTATGATAGAAGCTGTCAATACTTTGGACAACTTTGCTTGTGCTTTATACAATGGATTGACTGATGCTCTACTGAGATACAGCATAGTGAACTTTAAATCTTGATTAAACCCGGGTCCAGGTTAATGTTTTACAGTAAAATAATTGATGGTATACACTGTATGCTTCTTGGTGAGTCATAAGATTGATGTAAAGCGTTACTCAACAACCAACAAGCAAATAAACATGCTGAAGTATTTTGGTGTACTTTTGGTGACTTACCTCAGTTTATATACAACTGGTGTTGGCAGCTACACCACTGCTGCAATCAAGGGCTTCCCACTGTGGCCGTATATTGCCGCTATATTGTGTTGACATGGATTAGAAAATAAGGGAAGATTGTGTTGTGTGTCGAGGGCGATTGACCCACAGCTTGATACTAGAGATATGAGCCCAGAGCGTGCGAATTGATCGATGTATTGTTGCCGCTGTGGGCGAACTTGCTGGGTCTGCCAGGGTTTGCTTGTGTGTGCGCGCGTATGTGTGTGTGTGTGTGTGTCCGTGTGTGTGTGTGTGTGTGTGTGTGTGTGTGCACGCACAGCTAAAGGCAGCTAGCAGTGGTTTTCAATCACATACTGCTGCCAAGCCTAGCTTGTATTTCTCTGTGTGTGGGCATTGTCCATGTGCATTGTGTATCCTGGATGAGTGTGCACACATGCACACACACACACACACCTACATATAGTATACACTTGTGGCTTTGCGTAAATGCCATACATTCATGTGTAAAGTATATCTGCTTGTTGGTGTGCGTGCGAGTGTACGCTCGCGCGCGTGTGTGTGTGTTGTAAGCAGCACAGAGAATCGATTATTGCGGGGGCCTGCCAACGCTGTTTGCCGGATGCAGCGGAACACATACTGTAGCAAGGCAGAGCCATCAGTTGCCCTGACAACACCAGTGTCTGTCAACACCTCTGTCTTAATAGTGACAAATTGTACTTATTACATCAGCGTTAATTCCCCCCGATCTCTCTCAGATGAAGATACTTAGCCTTGCAGTGATCAAATTGTGTCAACGTAATTACTGGGAACAGAACCCTATTAAAAAGCAGAGCCTCGGACACAGTGTCCACATTCATCCACAGGCCTATCACTCAACATGCATCCCATGCAGATGGAAAGGATGGGAAGGAGGGAGCACGAGGAAATATGGATATTTTGGTTGCTGTCCCTTGCTTTTGCAGCTGCATTGGAATACAATTTAACCCTTTTCTTTCTCTTATCGTATCTATTGTAATATACATTTCTGTGCATTAACATTATTAGCATTAACTTAGCTTTTCTCACTGTACGCCTTACGCATGTTATTTTTCATACTTTATACATTGGGAATGTATAGCGTAATGTCATGTCAACAGCAAGCAACAAATTATTACACAAATGCAAACTGGAAATTTGTTATAAAACCTGTGGATATTAATATTACACACTAGCAAACGTGAATGTAAGTCAGGGTAGTGAGAGGAAGCCATTTGTTTGATGGAGCAATGTTATTTAAGGGAGACTTTTGGTAGAGGCATCGTACTGGGGATTCAAATGAGCAAACATCCACCTTCACCCATAAGGAGAAATAAGTCAATGTTGACTATAACAAGTAGATACATTTTTAAATTGCATTAAAACTTTGTTACAATAACTAAAATTAACATAAGTGATTTCTACAACTATGGATTTAGCATTGCCATTTGCTCAATGACAATCTCTCTCTCTCTCTCTCTCTCTCTCTCTCTCTCTCTCTCTCTCATTTGTTGGGCCTGAATAGTGATGGAATGAAATTCACAAATTAGTGTCGTCTGATAGAAAAGTGTTAATTGCTGTTTTTAAGCTGCTACAATAATTAGGTTATGATGGCAGACTGCTCCATGCTGCACAAATGCACGCACTGACACGCACTGACACACACTGACACACACACACACACACACACACACACACACACGCACACACGTGCACACACACACGCGCATGCGCACTGACACACACACACACACACACACACGTGCACGCACAGTATGAGTCTTCCAGCCCAGAGCCAGCACTCCCTGCAAAAGAAGCAGAGATTTAATTGCTCATTTTAATATATTTGTGGGAAATTATTTTTTCAAACAGTGCTGCAGAAGTCAGCAAGCACCCTACTGTTCTATGGGTTTGATCATTCTGTAGGACATGGCCGCAAAAGAGTAGGAGGGTTCTTTCATGTATTGTTTATATTGATATTTAGGGTATATTTTTTGGTTTTGAAACAAGATGTTAATCTAAAATGATTAGCAAACAAATGTACTTCATATGTTATTTTGCTCATCATTTGTGCATTCATCCATGACAATTATTGACTCAACTTTTTTTTCTCCTTATTGTCTGTTTATGTTATTACACAAACACCTTAAACGCCTTAAAACACCCTGTACAAAACCATGCATAAGTATATTATCTTACCATCCACTAAACATCAATGTCTTGTCATTAGTGTGTGATATTACTGTGTTTGTCCATACATTAATAAAATGTATAGACCTGCTTAGAATTGTGTACACGTTAATGACTTTGGCTTTACAGACAATACTACAGTACTCTCTCTTTTTCAGCAGTTTGTATGTGCATGTGTGTGTGTGTGTGTGTGTGCGTGCGTGCGTGCGTGTGTGCGTGCATACCAGAAAATTCCCCTGCATATTTTTGTACAGCTCCACTGGGGCCAATATTTGATTAGATGTAAACTCCACATCAACTCTAAGCAGGCCATCAGACAGTGACATACCTGGCTTATCTGTAGTCTATGTTGGCTGTGAGAGTTGTCCATGGCAACATGCTGTCTGGCTATTATCTAGAGCTGAGTGGAGCCATGTGTTTTCATGACAATGATAATGATTCTCATTCCTTTCTTAGACATACTGTAACCCTTCACCATTCTGCTGTCATGCAGAACCATTGATTAATGTGGGTGGAATGAGAATACACCTCCTCGCTGTCCTTACATATTGTCTTATCTGAAGTAATAGAAGAATGTTGTATCTGAAGGTGCAATGTTGATGAAATGTTTATGAAGGCTATGGCAGTCCATCTTTTATCATGCAGAGAAATAGATACAGAGGTCACTAGCTTCTATGATGGATGCAGTGTCAGGTGTTAGAATTATGGTTATGTGTAATTGATTTGGGGGCTTCTTTCAGTGTACAATGAATTACATCTATGGGATAATGTTTATTATCAGTTCTGTCAGGCCATTTGCATCTCACCTGCAGATTAGCCAACAGTCCAGGACCAAACCAGAAAGCATGCACTCAGAAAGCGAGCTTTCCCCATAATTTATTAAGATGACGTGTAAAATTACGTTGATTAATAATGAATAGTTAATCTTATGGCATGGCAGCTGGGAAACTGAATTACAACATGCTCAAATCATTCATGATACATTTAGATCCATCTCTAACCCCGCCCCCCATGGTATGTCAATTTATTGACAAATACATTCCATGTGTTTGTGCATATGGATATTGATATTCATTTTTGCAACAGACTGCAAGAACAAGAAAATGTTGAGTGCTTTATTAAAATAGTAATTTGGGGGGATCAAAGATCAAAGTTGCATTTTAATGTGACTGAAAAGAAGCAGGAAATGGTCTTTACACTACCAGTGTTTATTCATGACAACACATTAACTGATCACATGGTACTTGTTTGTATTGGGGACATGAATAAGCTCATAAATAACTTTGTTGTATGTTCTTTCTTCCTATAATGTGTGCCGTAATATACAGATACAAATAAAATAATATGAAATGATGCTATCATTTGAAATTATTTTTATGATGCTATGCAATGCAATACAATACTGTATTTAATAAGGGATGTCACCTTTTTAGTTTCTCATTCCTGTCTATATGATTGTATCCCTCACAATACCAGCTGCTTTGGAACAACCTCGTTGTAGCCTTTTACACTTGGTTCATCCATTTAAATTAGGAAAAACATTTATACTTTTCCTCATAGTCATTCATTGAAAGGTCATCCACACATTTCAGCACACACTTTCATTGTCACTACGGGGATGATGACCATACATTATTATTTTCCACGGTGAGAAGATTCACCCCTTATAATGAAACATTCTACAAAGGTGAGATCACATCCAGACTCTGGTCTTACCTCAGAAAATGCCTTTACTTGATGTGGACCTTTGAGACTGCAGGGTTTCATTGCAGTCTTCATTTCGAGCCTCTTCTTTAACATTCAAGACACTGTGTGTGTGTGTGTGTGTGTGTGTGTGTGTGTGTGTGTGTGTGCATTTGTGCGTTTGTGCACAAGTGCGTGTTCATGCGTCTGAGAGAGAGAGAGAGACAGAGAGAGACAGAGAGAGAGAGAGAGAGAGAGAGAGGAGGAAATGGAATCAGCCAGACAGGAAGACTGAGGTGTCTGAGGGTGAATAAGAAACAGAGGCTCTCTTAGCATTCTAGCTCGTATGCCAAATCTTTCACTGAACCAAAGATGCCTTCTTTGCCCGGCTTTCAATGGCAGCACTGTCATTTGCTTGTATTCCCGAAATCTATACACACAGCAGGTGCAGAGATTCTTTTTAGGTCTCCACATCCGTAGGGGATGACAGTTTCTTTGTCCACTAGATTATTAAAATATATTCATATATATAACAATTATTTATTATTGTTTGTGAGGGACGACATGGAATGTGACATACTAAATAGTTAGCCATATGGGTTTAACTGTCTTATGCTTAGTCTGCGATAGGTTCTTTAATTTTACCATGGCATACAAAATGGTTGCCACCACTGTTTAAAATGTGCTGCACATTGAGTGTGTCTTTTAATTATTTGAGAGCCATGTTTTCCACATTACAGTTGTCTGTTACAATATGTACAGTACAACATGTCAGTGTTAGGACATTGTCAGGGTTCAACCAACATATTACTGTAATCATTTTGCTTTTTTGATATAGAAATTAAGGACAGCATGGTTATTTCGTTTTTTGAGGTGTACCCCCTTAAATATCCAACTATGGCTCTGTATGGCAGAAGAGTAGTCCATAATTATGTCTCAGGAATAATGACAGGCAGGCACATACAGTATTTATGTATGTATGTGTATGTGTGTGTATGTATGTGTATGTCTGGATGTATGTATGTGTGATATGTATGTATGTACAGTATGTGTATGTATTTATGTATGTATGTGTATGCATGGATGAACATAACTATATAATAGCACACATATAGAGTAAAGTGCATACATGTAAATGTGCCATTTGACAGACATACATTACATTTCTTTAAGATACTGTGAGAGAGAATCATTGTAGTTTCTGTCCATGTAGCCTCCTATGTGGATCTCTTAAGGGTAGAGTTCACTCCTGTGATCTGACCTCAATCAGATAAGATTAGAGCTGCAATCAAATCTCTAGGCGCTGGGCAGCACATTGCATGCACCCTAGTACCTGCATCGATCCATGCCCAGTGTAGGCCTGCTAGTTCCCAGAGTCTAATGTTCAGTTTCTCAATGCCGAAGGAGTGGCTATTTTGGCTAATCATTTAGTTATTTTAGTGCTGGTTTTGGCTTTTTTTATTCTATTCTGTTTTGTTGCTTTTTTTGTGGCTGTGCTGCGATTGGGTCATAACAGTGGTGGACTGGCCATCGTAAGGCCAACTCAAAGAGTTTTCATTGTCTAATGTTTCTACAGGGCATCACTGTCTCTGTGTGTCTGCCATACTGGGCTAAACTAATACTTTCAATATTGAGGGGAAATACGTGAGGCCCCTCCCATCTTGGACTGATCCTTGCTTTTAGTGAGATCTGATTGGCCCAAGAGCATTGTTTTCACACACATTTGAGTTTCTTCTCCAAATAAATCGAGAGCAGTTGAGCACTCTATGATTTGCTGTCAAATGTAAACGGCATAGAACAACAAACGGGCATAGAAGGTGCATGGCCACCCTTATGCTGCGTTCACAAACCAGGTAGACGGCAAACACTTTCTAGACGGCACGGCATAAAAGTCCAATAAATAATATTAACTGTATATTTAATAAAAATATACTCAATACAATTATTTAGTGGCACGTTTTATGTAATTATTTTTGTATGGTATCGAGTATTCTAGTGTTGTTGCACCAAAAGTATTACCTTCTCGTTGTCGATGTTTTCTCCATGTGTCTGTGAGGGAGACAGACAGACAGCAGCCTGGAGATGCAGTACGGCATGCTGTCTGTAGCCTACGGTACAACAAGAAATAACATTTCTACATTTAAAGGCCTAATTCAAACATCCAAATGAAATAGCCTATTATTGTTTTCATATTTCAAAAGTTTACCCTAGGCTAATAGCCTAGCTAATTAAAATAAAGTTCTTAACACACCCAAATTGCATTTAATTACACCCTTAAAAAATTTATTATTGTATGACTTGGCCAAAGTTTTAGCCATAATGTTAGATTTTGTATCACCTGGTTCCTTAATTAGTTTTCCAGGATAATTTGAAAGCAATACAGAATGCCTGAGACCCTTAATGCATTATATTCTATTATATTTTGAATCATCATCTGTTCCACTATTTAGTATTTTCCTTTCCATAAATAGACATTTACACCATAAGTTGATACAGAAAAGTACAAATGTTTGCATATAAAGTCACCAGAATGCAGGAAAGGAAATGAAAATTCATGTAAGCTGTTAATTGTGAAATACTGTTAAATGTTTGATTTAGAAGGATCTGTACACTACTACTATAATTCCCCCCTGATTCATAGGACAGATGACTAGGTTACTATTTAAAAGAGAAAGGGGCATAATTAAATAGCACTACTGCATCATAGTTTAGAATGGTATATTTGGGCAACAAGGCCTATACAGATCTTGGGCCGGTCAGACCCTTGATCTTAGTCTTTGCACTGGAAACACTAAATGATTGTCTTCCATCATTTGAGCTCAATCCTTCACATTAAAGGTGAGGTCAGAGATGGTACGTTAATTCACTTTTGTCAAATTCTGAGGAAATCTCCTCACGGCCCGCTAGCTTCTGTGTGCACGCTGAAAAGAAAATCTGGTGTTGGGAATTCAAACAAAATGGTGCAGACCAAGCCATATGCTATCCTAGCCTTGGCAATGTGTTTACAATGGGGGCGGAACTTCTGAGGCCACTTTTGTTTTGATCAAGTTCAAATTACAAAATGTTCTCCAGAATGACTGACTCCGCTTTTAAACATTTGAGGTTTTTACCAGTTCCAGGTAAATTACAATATGATGTGAATGCTTTATCTTCGCCACACAGAATGTGTTCCATAAAACAACAGCCTGTATTCTAGATGAAGACAAATAACTACTCAAATAACTAATACAGTCACTGTAATTGCTTAGAGTTACAGTTGAACTGGGCCAGAGAAGTTACCAGTCAGCTCCAAAACATCCACAGCCCGATCCATCACTGATTTGTCTCTGCTGACCTGACAAGAACTGGGTCTCCCACAGTTTGTGTGACAGTGCACTGTGGAGCCAGCACTCATTTGATTCCCTTTTATAACCCCTGTCCACCCACACAGATGTTTTGAGTTAATGTGGCTCATTAGACACCTTTTCAGGATTGTCTGGGTGTGTAGGTCTCACTTGATTGACATCTCCTGGGCTATCCTATGTCAGATTAGTTGCACCTGTAAGGGTGGAACACCTGACACCTTCTTTATGATTGGCTCTTCTGGGTGTATGCAGTTTGCTGACCTCTGCACATTTTCAATGTAGCTCCGCCCAACATGGACTAAGAAGAGGGTTAGCCAGCCAAGCATTCACTCATTTTACTCTTTAAACAATTACAACACTAGCACAAGTACATATGTAACCCCAAACACCCCAAGCATGTGCTGTTATAGAAATTAATTGAAACAATTGCATCCTACTGTAGGTACTGCAGGCACATTTCTATTCTAATTCACTGAACAATCTGTTTGGGTAATGTTTTATTTTGTACTATATAAACACAGTGACTTTGCAGGGTCTTTTATGAGCCAGAGCTTTGTGACAGTAGCTCATCTATACGTCTAATTGTATTTAGGCTGCTGAGTGTGAGAGTCCGCAGAAAGTATTAGATTCTGTCTATGGCAAAGTGGGGATGATTAGATCAAGTGTGTCTGGCAGAGTGTAGCACTTCTTCACTTTACTGTAGCGCTGCTTCTGAATAAGTGCAAAGATGGGGCTCCGTTGTCTTACAATAACACCAAAATTAAACTGCTAAAGGTTTTTTAAAGCTACTGGGCAGTGAGCTTAACGACCATTCATGCACAATTTCCCATTCCTGAATTGTATTAGAATTTGAATCATACAGGCAGTGCCAATGTGATCCTATCAATCCATAGTATGCATTGGAAAATTATGAAAAAGATTGAGTGAGATTGTTAGCCACAGAAGAAGAGAGAGAGGAGGAGGAGAGAATTGAGCTGTGGAAAGAAAGACAATACAATTCAATACAATAGCTCTCATTTTGATTCCCCCTCTCTGCTAGCGTACCCTCTGCCTGCACGCCGTTCTGTCACAACACAATAACTGGGCTCTGACGTCTTAAAAGCCAATGGAGCAGCGTAGAGGTGCTCGAAGGGAAAATTGCAGTAGCTTGCAGAGGCTGAGGAGAAATACTATTTTGTCTCACTCAAGATGGATTCCACAGTGAGATTTCAGAGGACCAGTACGGAATCAAAATGGAGAAGCTAGAGGGGAGGGGAGGAACAAGACAGAGAGGCGGTGTGGGGTGGACAGCTTTCGGATCACACCCCTGGATTTGTTACTGTGTGCTCTGTATATGGTCATGGTCATCACGGTTGTTGTTCATCATTTCCATTTTTCGTCATTTCATTTTACATTGTGCATTTCATGTACGACCTACAACTGTTTGCCTGTTTGTCTGTTTGTTTTTTAAATAATTGTGTCTGACTAACAATGAATACACATATTCCTTCAACTGAATATTTTGTGAGGCAGAGAAATAATATAGAAAACATAATATTTGTGTAAATATATTTTGATATTATACGATGTCAGTGAAATAATGGAATAAGTCTGGCATTTGTTTTGAGCCGCATAAGAAACATTGGAGCATTTCGACACTGTAGAGCAGGACAATAATGTTTTATACGTATACATACTGTATGTATACGCATATATATGCAATAATACGCCTCTTCCACAGTCTTTGTGCATGCATCTTGCTGGTTGCTTCCCTCACAAAACTGCATGTAAACCATGAAAAACCCCTTCAGGACATCAAAAAGGAATCTGTTGTTGGCTCTATCTAGGTCAATGCTTACAATAGCTAGGCAATTTTTGCCCCTATCTACATTTCCCCCGTTTGCTTAACCCCTGAGGATTGATCCTCCTGTATATGTATAAACATCAATAATGCATATCAAATGTAAGCATATTAAGTGTGCTTTACTTCATTTTAATATGCACTAGTCTCAACTCTCAAGTGCAACATTAAAGCATCTACTGTTGTGATTTTAACATTAGTGTAGAGCTGTAGAGCTAAGGGATTGAAGACATTTCCATTTGTGGAAATCTCCCTCATCTTGTCATTTAATTTGTTGCAGTTGTATTTTAAAACAGTAGGCTACTGCAACTACACAATAAGACATGTATTTCATTTTTTTTTTTTTTAGTTTTTGTATAATTCTGCAAATGTAGCGCCAGTAGGGAGGATTTACCTCCCTGATCTTTACGAGGTTATTTGTAGAGATCCATGTATTTTTCATATATGGTGCTGGTCTCTCATTCTTGAATTGTGTGCTGCTTCTTTTATTTGATTATTTATTCTTTTGTGGTAAATTTTGGTGGAATTTTGGATATATTTGGTTTAACCATTTTTTCAAAATTCCCTCTGTTGTAGTTAGCCTTTCCATATTTGAAAGAAAATATTAGATTAATCCTTCAATTGCTTCTACAGATTGCAGCTATAGCTGCATACTTGGAATGAATTGCTTGACATCAGACGTAGAGTAAAAATCAGGTTCAAAGGTGGCATCTGTGTTAACCTGAGCAATAAATGAACTTAGACGCAATAACATGTAGCCCACTGTGTTGTCCATTCCACGTTACCTATGGTTGTCACAAGGGCTGTGCCTCTCCCAAGCCCTAAATGCTCTGTAAGCTGCCTTTGCCTTAGCATGCTCACCACACTGCAGTGAAGAGAATCTCCTGTAAATTGCTTTTTCGATCAGTTTTGACATCAATCTGCTCTCGTGGGAATATGGGCATGCATGCGATGGCAGGGAGGAAGGTTTCCTGCCTTATGGATGTTGACAACCCCACTCAGCCCAGTTTGATCTACAGAATTAACATAATATTACCTCACATACTGAACCGGCAGTGACAGCCGAAGAGAAATTGGTTCTATGTAGCACATTGCCGCTAGATAGTTTACAAGGATCAAGACGAGACATAAAAGAATGTATCAGATAAAAAATACTTTAATGTAGATGACAGCTAAATCATGTGCATTTATGTATGAGGGCTATGGATATATGTAGGTTGTACGATGTAGGTGTAAGTATGATGTCTTAAATAAGAAGCTAATTCCCCTGAAAGTTTTGGCAACCATTTACAATTAGCAGCCACTTTAGAGTTCAACACCCAGACCCCTAGAGTAGTGGTCTGGTCTGGTTGCATACTTACATACATACACATACATCCATGCATACACATACATACATACTAATGTATAGATTTAAGGTATATTATTTGTTGTATGTACTGTATGTTGTACTGAATCTAGCAGCACTGGTAGTCTAAAACAATATTCCCCATTACAATAAAATGCAATTTTTCAGCTTCTCAATAACCAAGATGACTTTCCACTTTCCACTGTCCATTTTCTGTATTTTAGGACAACGATATCTCATCACACCCATGGGAGCCTTGTACATTCTGGACGTCCTGCCTGAGGATGGGCTGAATAACTATCGCTGCACCACGCGTCATCGCTACACGGGAGAGACTCGTCAGAGCAACAGTGCCCGACTTATTGTGTCCGGTCAGTGTCATTTAGCATACATGATGTAGGCAAAACGCTCTTTATTGTAAGTAGGGGTTTCACTTGCATAACACTGATGCCCCACACGGAGACTCCCAAGTGTAATCTCAATGCATTTCTTTGTTATTCCTTTAATTATATGATATATATGCCATTATGATACATGTGTCTTTCGTCAAAGACAATAACATTTGTGGACGGCGCCAGTCCAGCGCAGACGTAGTGACAATATTCAGACGTAGTGACAATTTTCAGACGTAGTGACAATATTCAGACGTAGTGACAATATTCAGGCGTAGTGACAATATTCAGACGTAGTGACAATTTTCAGACGTAGTGACAATATTCAGGCGTAGTGACAATTTTCAGGCATAGTGACAATTTTCAGACGTAGTGACAATATTCAGACGTAGTGACAATTTTCAGGCGTAGTGACAATATTCAGACGTAGTGACAATATTCAGGCGTAGTGACAATTTTCAGGCGTAGTGACAATTTTCAGACGTAGTGACAATATTCAGGCGTAGTGACAATTTTCAGGCGTAGTGACAATTTTCAGGCGTAGTGACAATTTTCTTGGGCACAAAGTGTTTTTTGTTTTTTTTTACATCTGGGCAGGTTTGCTTATTTCCCAGCTTGCCATGACAATGCTTGTGCCAACAGGGGCGTGTGAGCGCAGTAGAGGGTGTGTCCATCACAGTCAGGTGGCACAGTGCTAGTTGTGTCAAATATTGAGCTAGTGTCTCCGCCTGGTTGTGTGCTAGTTTCTGAGCTTTAGGCAAATGTGCATTAAGCACAGATTTATCCAAAATCACGACACTTTGGTGTATGTATACATTTAGTGAATAATTTAACTAATGAGTACTATATGCACTCTTGGCTACTCTGTACTTCCTGAACAGAAACATCAGTTTCCTCCTGCGAGAAGCTTTTCTGTCAAGTTGGTCTAGACTTTATCATTCCTTTATGAAATGACAAATGTTCGTATTGACATAGAATTAAAAGGAATGATTTGATTGGCCGTAAAAGACGGCCACCAATATACTGATAATTCAATTATTATACAACCTTTCTACATCTGCACCACATGTTCCAAAATTAGTAAAAGATATTCACCACATATTGACTTTACACCTACGCTGACTGGAAAACTCGGACCCAAGGGTTCTTTTCAAAGAGACCGCTCTATACTGTACCCTACCCATCTCTACACTACCAATAGAAATATACCCCATCCAAATGGAATTAAATCCTGACTCCAACAATCCAAGAATCAATATGGCATTGTTCAATCCCTAGCAATGCTTGCTGCTAATTAAGTCTGGATTCTCCTTCCCCAACCCCTCCAGACCCCACCAACGCTGAACCAGGCATCCTAGATGGCTTTGACCGCCGTGACGTGATGATTAATCAGCGGGTAGAGCTGGCTTGTAAGGCTTCAGGCTACCCTATCCCCAAGTATCGCTGGCTGAAGGATAACAGTCCCCTGGAGCCCGACAGCCGCTTCCGACAGACCATCTCAGGCCTGTTGATCGAGAGCTCCCAGCCCAGTGACTCAGGCACGTACGTCTGTGAGGTGTGGAACAGCTATGGAAACGCAGAGGTCATGGGTCATCTGATAGTCAAACGTGAGTCTCACCAATATGGCAATTTCAGATTGAGTATGTATATATTGTAGTTATTTTTCATGTATTCCTTTAACTCTAATAGGGGAAATGAGTGTGATAGATGACAATGAAAAGAAAAAGTAATAGAAGAAATAAGGAAAGATAATGGAAATCATTGTGTGTAGTTCTGAAGACTACAGCTATTAACTAACTTGTAACGTCATTTTAATTGTCCTGGTTACAGTATATCACAGGAAGTTGGCAGACAGCCGAACTTCACAAAATAAAATGTGTTCACGTCCACCTCACATCATGCGAGTGTCAGTCCACCCCAAAGCTATCTTTATTATTGCTTTTATTTCATATAAAGAGCCAAAGGCCAATAAGCATGCATCCATACCTCCCTTTATCCCTGACTCCCTATCGCAAGTGTACATCATCGGGTGGCGTGCATTTGACATGACAACAACAACAGCAACAACAACAACCATGTGTTCCCAGAGCCCTTGAAGGCAGTGGTGAGTCCCAGGAAGGTGAAGGGCAGCGTGGGCAGCAAAGTGTCTCTGTCCTGCAGTGTGAGCGGCTCAGACGAGTACGAGCTCTCCTGGTACCGCAACGGAGAGGTCATCTACCCTGGCAACAACGTCCGCATCACCGGGATAAACCGGGAGAACCTCATCATGGAGGGAATGGCTAAGAGTGACGGTGGAGCCTACCAGTGTTTTGCCAGAAAGGGCAAGATGTCTGCCCAGGACTTTGTGCAAGTCATCCTTGAAGGTATACAGAGAGGGGCCACGTTAAGGAAGCCTTTTCACTGTGTGTGTGTGTATGTGTGTGTGTCGGTGCACATATGTGTGTAGGTGTATACTGTATGTGTACGTGTGTGTGTGTGCGTGCGCGCGTGTGTGTGTGTGTGTGTGTGTCGATGTAGACATACACTAACTCAGAGCCACACATTAGTAGCTGCTTTATGGGTGCATGTATAAGCAGAAACAGACTTAGGCCTGCTAGGATCGATACAGTGCTGTGTGTTAATGAGAGGCTGTTGTGCCTCTGCGCTATACTTGCCATTAGCAGGATCATCCCAGACATCACACACACACTATGTGCAAGTCATCCTTGAAGGTATACAGAGAGGGGCCACGTTAAGGAAGCCTTTTCACTGTGTGTGTGTGTATGTGTGTGTGTCGGTGCACATATGTGTGTAGGTGTATACTGTATGTGTACGTGTGTGTGTGTGCGTGCGCGCGTGTGTGTGTGTGTGTGTGTGTCGATGTAGACATACACTAACTCAGAGCCACACATTAGTAGCTGCTTTATGGGTGCATGTATAAGCAGAAACAGACTTAGGCCTGCTAGGATCGATACAGTGCTGTGTGTTAATGAGAGGCTGTTGTGCCTCTGCGCTATACTTGCCATTAGCAGGATCATCCCAGACATCACACACACACACACACACACACCCTTCCAGACACTCCCTTTAGAACAGTACCTTGGTAGCGTTGCTCAGGCAACTGTGTCCCGTGGCCAAGGAGCTGTAAAAAGAGGATATTGATAATCTATAATCGTGTGGAATAGGCCGAGGTTATCAGAGAGAAGCAGCAGGCAGACGTCGACATTTTAAAGGCCAGACCCTCTCATTCATAATGCAGTTTAATGGTTCTGCCTCACAATGCACAAAAATAATGCATATACTGTAGTAGTGTACCATACTTTAGCATTGTGGTAAATTAGGCCACAATCATAGTATCACTACAGTACATGCAATGATTATGATTTTACCTGAAGCTTATAGTGATGGCAGCTACTTTTATTTTTGTGCTTTTACTTATATATTTTTTTTTAAATATACAATGTAGAATGTTTGACGGCTGCTCGATTATGGAAATAAACAATAATAATTATTATTTTGGTCAATATTGAAATCAAGTTTATTAAACACAATTAGTCATTGACTTTGGAAAATGTTGCATTTAATGCACCTTTGTGAAATGTCCCTTAGTACTTTTCACATGGATCTTTCACTTTCACCCTGCGAGAGGCAAAACGCGAAAGTGAGCATGCTCCTGTCATTCAGAACACAAGACAAAATAAGAGTTTACTTGCAAAACGTATTGTGCAAAATAATCGTAGTTTTTTTTTTCCTCGATTATATTGTTTTTGTAAATGTTAGGAGCCAAAATTGAAATCACGATTAAAACTCGATTAATTGCACAGCCCCAGTTTGACCAGTGTGTTTCTTCCCTGCTGGAGCCCCTGGCAGCTGTAGCATTGTACACAGTATAACGAGCTTGCCACCATTAGCCCTCGGAGCCAGAGTCTAGCTGCCATATAACCTGCATCAAGGTCAGCGTGCTGTGACAGTCAACAGCACCAGTTCAGGTAAAGGTAGAGGTTGAATGCCTTGCTGAAGGACACATCCAGCCAGGCTGGAAGCATGCTCCCCAAGGAATCGAACCTATGACCTTATGGTTACACGAAGGTCTCGCTAAGTACCAGGGCACCTTGTCATCACCCCCTAATTGATATAATGTATTGAACACAGTCTTGCCACAAACAGGCCAGCATGGAGTTTGTGTGAAATATTACGCTCGTCCATTCACGTTATGATCCCATGTGTCACCCCAGACGGCACGCCGAAGATCCTGTCGTCCTTCAGCGAGAAGGTGGTGAACCCCAACGAGCCAGTCTTCCTGGTGTGCAACGTGAAGGGCACGCCCCCTCCCAGCTGCACCTGGTCACTGGACGACGACCCCGTCATCAAGGACGCCCATCACCACCTGGGCCACTACGAGACGCACGAGGGCCACGTTGTCAGCCAGCTGAACGTCACGCACACGCAGGTGTCCGACGGAGGGGCCTACCGCTGCACCTGCAGCAACTCGGCCGGGGCGGTGTACCACCAGGCTCGAATAAACGTAAGAGGTGCTTGTCAAATCAGCTCCTCCAAAACAACAACCACAACAACAACAACAGTACATATGCCTGTCTGTCTGTGTTGTATCCCTGTCGGTCAGCCACTGGCGGTCTGGCGTGCTGCTCTTTGGTTTGGTCTACGGGTGAGGTGCATGGCTTTGTTTTTAACACTTTGTATTTCTTTTAACGTCTGTATGCTACTAGCGTAGACTTGCTGGCGCCCTTGTTTTTAATCTGTACTTTTACGTGTTTGCTTTAAGGCATTGGATATGTTTTCCATTGATTTGTTTTGCCTATACTGGTTTCATAGGGTGTTTTTTTCTTTGTTTAGTTTTTTTTTACAACAGATCTGGTTTGCGGTGATTTTCTCTCTTTCTCGGTTCCTGGTGTACAGTATTTGCGATATTGTAGGCTCATTGCTCTCTCCAAATTGCTGTGCTATTTCTACATGCCCATATTTTCAGGTCAAACCAATTATCCTGGTTTGCTGCACATAGATGTATCTGGGAATTGAGCTCCAAAGCAGGCTGATTTGTAAATAGCCAGAAGAAAAGTTGATTTACTATGCATGAATACATTTATCTGGGGTTTACTTCTGTGAGTGTATTCGTTTGAATGTACATATGTATCTATGTCTGTTTATTTACTGAAGTGGCCTTTAAAAATATTCACTATCAGAAGTTTAAGCAATTATGGTCCATGTTGTAACCTTAGATAGAGATATTTCTACAAGTCGTAGCGTGTAGGAAGACCTTAAAACTGTAGGTACTATTTTCAGCATTTTACACTGATACATATTTCAATAATTATGTTTTTCAGCAGTTGATCCAAACTCCCTAGTGTTAATGTGTTTGTCATTCCACAGACTCCTACTCTCTGAACCTGTCGCCCCTTGGTAAAACAATTAGCAAAAGGTTAAAATGTACAGTCTAGGATTTTCCACTTTCAAATTTAAGTCATTTTGACGACACCTACAGTAAGTAAGTGGTAAGTGATCGTTTCGAAACCAGACATCTATGGACAGGATGGGGCAATGCGGGTGCTATACTGTACATTGTTTAGCTCTGTCCTTAGTGGGAAGGCCAATGCAGTTTGAGACTTATGTAAATTCTTCAGGGATGTCACGCAATTACAATTCTACAAATAAAAAGACTTGCATGAATTGGGAGTATTGCCTCAATCAAATAATAACAAAGACATATATTTATATTGATTATATACACATTTTAAAAAAGTTACTTTAAAGCAAAGTTTGTGTATTGTTGGCGATGTGTGTAGCACAAGGTGACTCATGTGCGTTGACATTTTAACCTGCATCCTGGAAAAATGTTTATAGAGAGTGCTTTCTCCCTCTCTGTCACGTTTTAGGCCGTGCCAGTATACGACCGATGAAAAACATCACGGCCATTGCGGGACGGGATGCCTTCGTACACTGCCGTGTGATTGGCTACCCATACTACTCCATAAAGTGGTACAAGAACTCAGCGCTGCTCCCTTTCAACCATCGGCAGCGGGCGTTCGAGAACAACGGCACACTCAAGCTGTCGAATGTGCAGCAGGTGGATGCTGGTGAATATAACTGCAAGGTGATGGTCCAGCCCAACAAGATGGACACCCAGAGTGTCCATGTTCGAGTCAGAGGTGAGCAGTGGTTGAGCAGCTTCTCAGATCAGAATGTCAACATTAAGCTGACATTTCTTTTCTCTTGACTGCCAGAGGTGTGTCTCTGATGGCTAAATTGAAGGTTCAGTTGTGGTACAATAGTTCAAATATGTTTAATAATCCCTGACAAAATTACAGCTCATTTTACAGCCAGTATAAGATACAGTACTGTAGGTTTTTCTGCATTTGGATTTGCAAACCAAAGGGTCAGCTAACTTACCAAATTGATACGGAGTAGTTATACTTCCTTGAATATTAGCTATAGTCAGTTGGTAAAGCATTGATATGACACACTTTGAGGACTCTACAGAAGATAAATGTTAACAAGGGCTTCTCTTAAATGCCTAATTTTATTTCCTGCCCTGTGCAAAGCTTGGCTTGTTCCTTGAGACCACGGAATATTCCACTGAATATTAGAATATCCCTTGCAGTGAATGGCAAAAAGGCTGAAGGAGGGGAGAGTGGGAGAGACAGGGAAAGAAACAAGAGAGCTAGCAATGATATAAAGCAACACACGGTGGTATAGTGAGAGAACACATTTGTTAATTTACTCTGCTCATGCTTAAAATGCTGGAGTGTCTTGGGCAATCCCAGGAGTCCATTATCCCCTATTTGTTGTGAATTAAATAAGCAGCTAAAGTGCTGCTTATTTCAGTGTTATTTGAAATCATTGGACACTCAAACAGAGAGGACTCGTGTGATGGCTCGAGATTCCCCAGAGGAGTATGCCCGAATGGTCTTATCAGCTAGTGTATAATATGCTAGTACATTGAGTGTAACAGTGTCTTGGATAAACCCTACAGTATGCATGTCCAGGGATTTAGAAGCAGAGTAAACAGGTTGATATGCAAGTATATACTAGACAAGATGTTAATTACCTATACTTTTATACACAATACGTTAAACCATTAATAATTAATTTGACATTTTCCCAGATAAATCAATTTGAACGCCAGACTAACAGATAGACAGCCATTGTGTTATAATAGTTATTTGTAGCTATTTCTAGGCTAAATGATTCGCCGAGAAATTATTTTGTTCAGATTTTGAACATTGCTGGAGCTGAAAGGACAAAATGTTCTACTCAGAGAATGAAGTGGATTTATTGCAGTGTTTTGCTATTCACCACCTTTCATATGTATTATATGAACTATTGAGAGATTATCTTGCATCCTACCAACATCTTGTCAAAGCATCTAAAGCAAAGCATTTTTCAAATATCATTGCTAAAAACGCACACA
>JAOEGT010000005.1:2560952-2576971 GCA_025447795.1 Speoplatyrhinus poulsoni
TATATATACATATATACATATATATACACACACACACACACACACACACACACACACAGAGAGAAAGAGAGAGAGAGAGATGGTTGGCTGGTGTATAATCATTTTGATCTTAATCCTCCTGGTTTAAGGTAGGTAATGGTGGGAGGTATTTTTGTTTTCATCTTATACAATATTTAAATGGACATCAGCACAACGTTAAAAGAATACATTTCTTATTTCAGAATATATTTCAACAGTTACTGAGTCCTCATGGAAATAATCCTGCAGATAAATCACATGCTCGTGAATTAAAATACACGTCTCTAACATAGGTTGGGTGTTTAAATCCAGCCCATGTTTCCCTTATGAATGTACCCTGTAAGCCCTGTGACAGCGATCTAACCTGCAGCTAGGCCAGACTCCATCAATAATTCACAGAGCAATAACACAGTGGGGGCCACTGCTTCAGGTCTGAGTAGCAGAGCACACACAGCGTCAAGGACAAAGGAGAGGTAGAGAATGGAAAGGGTGTAGGAGAAAGTGAGGAGGGAGTAGAAGAAAAGAATACGGGGAGGCCTTGATTTGCTTTACCTGTAAAGCAAGTCAAGTTAAATTAACAGCATTTTATAAATATAAATGTCTTCATTTAACACTTTGTATGCACATTTAAACACAAAATGGAATCTCACTTTCCACTCATAATTCCACGCATAATAAAATCCATTAAATGAATTAATTGACACAACGTTGCCTTCTACAGTTGAGCGATAGGCACTGTGTTATACAAACTTAGCAGAATATCATGTCTCCTGCATCAGAGCTGGGAGATATCAGGAACGTGACCACGGCTCAGCCGTCCCTGGAGCTGGATGGCCTGGAGAAGTACACCAACTATAGCATCCAAGTGCTAGCCTTCACCAGGGCTGGGGACGGGGTCCGCAGTGAGCAGATATACGTGCGCACCAAAGAGGACGGTGAGATGTCAGGGAAGGCTCTTTGTTACGTTGTCTGTCTTGTGCTGGGGACATTTTTGGACAGCACACTGTTGTTTCGAAGCTGTCAGGCTAAGTAGGAGGGTAGGAACCAAACACACGACGCAGTCAGGATAAATAAAAAAGATTATTGAAGTTTATTGAAAAGATGTTAGAGACACGCAGGAACCCACACCACACAATAAAGAAACATTAAGGGCTTAACTAACAGAAGACAAGACATGCAATTGGACAGAGACAACGAGGGACAGGTGACACTAATGAGACAATCACCATGGGGCAGGAACAGAGACACGAGCGCAACACAGACATAGGAAACACGGAACGCATGGAAAACATGGACTGGAATAGGACAAACAGACCACGATATAACCAGTACAAAACGATTTGTTTTTGAATTGTAGTATTGATAACCCACAATGTGAATACAGGACATTGCTAATTGTCCAGGACACGATTCATTGTGATGGAGATATTACAAAGGTACAAAATGTCAGCGCTGTTGGGGATTATATATTATGAGGCCCACATGGTTACACACTTATTCATTCATATGCCTACAGCAGCAGACTGTCTCAGAGGTTGCAGTAGAATGCAGTGTACCGCATACAGTAGTGTGCTGTGTATGTTCAGGGCCTTTGAAGCATACTCTCCTGTGTTCCACAGTTCCTGGTCCCCCAGCAGGGGTGAAAGCTGCAGCCTCCACCAGCTCGGTGGTGTTCGTTTCCTGGCTTCCTCCGCTCAAGCTCAACGGCATCATTAGGAAGTATATTGTCTTCTGCTCCAACCTCCATCCTATGGTAGGCTTTTATTGGTAGGCTTTTATTTTTAGTCACATATTGTGCCAGCAAACAGGCCAGCTGTAGGCCAGCATCGATTCACTGGTAGTGAAAGAACAGCATGTTCTTTTATTGTCTGTTTTTTTTCTGCCATCTAAGGGTGGTGCAGGGTAGTGCAATTGTTAAACAACAGCACTGTAGTACTACTTACTATAAGTAGTACAGTGTCAGGGTCATACTGTATACAGTACTTGGTTTCTGCTTGGGTCGACCAAGCTCACAATGGCAGTTTGTATAAAAATATATAGAAATGGAGTCACACTTGCTTAGCTCTCTCTCTCTCTCTCTCTCTCTCTCTCTCTCTCTTTCTCTCTCTCTCTCTCTCTTTTTCTCTATTTCTCTCTCTCTCACTTTATATATTGACTTCTCTGTTGGGTTTATTTGAAGAAGTTTTTAGCAAGCGTGTTTTTATTTTTGGTACTGGTTATTCTAAGAGAGAGAAAAAGAAGTGTCAATTGCTAAACTTTTTCATTGGGCAGGCAAAACTAGCAATATACACTAGCAGAAAACAAAAAATAGAGACATAGAGATCAAGACGTGTCATCAATGTTCAAAGGGATGGTGAATGGTAGATTAATGCTACAATATACTTTTTACAACATGATGGGGGATGTAGGGGAGTTCAAGAGGGTGTGGGATTATAAAGGAGCTTTGTTTACGGTCAATGATGATGGGATTATATTATGTATGTAAAACATAACATTGAAACATAAAATGGAATATACTGTTGTCTAATTAAAGTGCTGTTAAAACTCAAAACTCTCTTTCTCTTTCTCTCTCTTTCTCTCTCTCTTTCTCTCTCTCTCTCTCCCCCTCTCTCTCTCCCTTTCTCATTCTCGCCCTCCCCCCCCCAGGTGATGAGTGAGTTTGAGGCCTCTCCAGACGTGTACTTCTACAGAATACCAAACCTGGCTAGGAACAGAGTGTATAGCATCTGGGTTGTGGCTGTGACTGCCGCTGGCCATGGCAACAACAGTGAGAAGATCACTGTGGAGCCGTTGGCCAAAGGTACACCATCTTGGTCATGTTGCTATGGCGACATACATTATGAGAAATTAAATGGGAAATTGGATTTTAGTTAATTTAGTTAATTACTAACATATTTTCTCTATATCTTGTACCTTAACATGCATCTTTACTCTTGCTCAGTTGATCTTTAAATTGGCTGTGAAGGACATTCTTTGTGAAAAGTGTTTATATTATATAGTTTATTATTGTCATCAAAAAAGTATAATTGCACTTCCAAGGAGAAATACTATACAGTGGTACTGTACTTTATCTTTAGAGAAAGGGTGTTAGATGTACATATTATATTGTAAATGATCTGTTTTTGTGACTTTCTGTGCTTAAATTCCATGTGCATTTACAGCAATGTTATCATGCATTGATTGTCAAATGCAGCTCCAGCTCGAATTCTCACCTTCAACGGCACTGTGACGACACCCTGGATGAAAGACATTGTTCTGCCATGCAAGGCTGTTGGAGATCCACCTCCCACCATCAAGTGGCTTAAGGGAAAGTAAGTAACCAAGATAGCACACTTATTTAGCTTGTACCGATAGACCCATTGAAGAAACTGAAAGACCAAATGTAATTTAAAGTTGTACAAATCATCCAGTTTGGCTTTCTACTGGTACTTTTCCTAACGTTGTCGCTTGTTCTGACATAGCACTAATGGAACCCCCACACCTGTCCTTGTGGATGTCCGCCGCAGTGTCCATGGCAACGGTAGTTTCATAATCCGCACAGTGAAAGCGGAGGATTCTGGAAACTACAGTTGCGTGGCCAGCAACAACTGGGGGTCTGATGAGATCACACTCAATCTGCAAGTTCAGGGTAAGAAGTAAAGTAACTGCAGTATGACTAATGTCTGAGAGGCCAATGTGTTTTTAAGCAAATCAATAACTAATTATCTGCTATACATCACTAAGTATCTTGAGTACTTTTTGAATTTTGATGTGCTTCTAAATAAACTTGGCCAATTTACTCAAGGTGACAGATAACCAGTGAACGCATGGTCTATAAATATATTGCGGTATACAAATACGAATAATGGTAGGCCACGTTAACTGTGTGTCAATAAAACCAGGATTAGGATGGCAGCGTTTCAACAGGTGCCACCAAATGACAATAAGATCCAGGGCATTTACAACAATTTAAATAAAATGTAATATATACTGTGTATATGATCAATATAATTCACGTTTTCCATTTATTCACAGTCCCTCCAGACCAGCCACGCCTTACAGTTACCAAGACAACTACTACATCAATCACACTGTCTTGGATACCAGGAGACAATGGAGGGAGCTCCATTAGAGGTATGTGATGTGATGGGTGTGAAACACAATTACACACACACTCTCCCACATTTGATTGTGCACACATTGGCGTGTCTATTACTATAACAATGACACTGTTATGATTTGTACGTATCATTTACCATCACAGATTCAGCCCAGTGCAGCTTTAACTTGTCTAAAATCCCAAATATTCTGCTGGCTTCATTATAATTCTGCCCGGTGCTGAGTAACATCCTCCTTACAAAGTAGAGAGTACTGTAGATGGATTAAAACCAGGCCAAGGAGAATTAGTTGTGTTAAAGTGGAAGATTAAAGTACTCCGTCTTAAAGCAAGCCCCCATCGCAGTAGATGTTATCACAGGGATTTATCATCTCCTCTAACCATCACATATTATGTGGGCCTCCTGTTCTCACAGCTACAGAACGTTTAAGCGCAGCCCGCAATGCTTCCTGTTGGCATCCCTTCTCCCAAGAATTCTCTGGTTCAGTGTTTGGCCCTCTAAGAGGGACGCACCCGTTTTGTGTGTTGCTCAACATCGATTTTTATCGATCGACAGATTTATGAGTTTATGGTTACAGTTTTATGAGTTTGTGGTTATAGTGAAACTGTGTCTTTTCTTATCAGACGTCATGTTATTTTGAATAAAAAAAGTAACGCAGTTGTTTTAGCTCCTTACCTTTTCTAATTTTTCCCACCCGGCCTGCTGCCCAGGTTACATCCTACAGTACTCAGAGGACAACAGCGAGCAGTGGGGAAGTTTTCCCATCAGCCCCAGTGAACGCTCGTATCGTCTGGAAAACCTGAAGTGCGGCACGTGGTATAAGTTCACTCTCACGGCCCAGAATGCAGTGGGGCCAGGGCGCATTAGCGAGATCATTGAGGCTAAGACTCACGGGAAAGGTACCATACGCATCATCAATGTTGAATTTCATTTGCAGTATCAATTAAGAAAGATGTCACTCAGTGGATTCATTATGTATAGTAGCTCTGATTGTTCCTGATACCTCATGAGCTCTCAAGATCAATGAAAACGTAATGAATTCCAGCATGAGATGCTCTTGGGATTGACACATTATGTAATGTATGCTGAATATTTGTAGTTTGCACTCAAAACTCGCGTTCAGTTCTCAAAACTCACAAAACAAACGTGTTGTCTTTCAACACTCTCAAGCCTTGTAATTTAATAATGCAAAAGTTTTTATTGATCCTTGGAAGTCAAAATATGAGTCATACGCCAATAAAAATATTATTTTATGGAAAACTGAAATAGTAAAGATACTTTCACAAAATGAAAACATAGGTTTTCATAAAACATATCCATGTTTTCATCACAAAACCCTAAGTCAACTATATTGTTAGAAATAATATTATCCAAACGGTACCTTACCATTCTTTCTATTCTGTTTCAGAACCGCAATTTGCCAAAGAACATGAACTCTTCACCAGCATTAACTCTACCAGAGTCAGGCTTAACCTGATTGGCTGGAATAATGGTGGCTGTCCAATCAATTCCTTCATACTGGAGTACCGTGCAGTGGACTCAGGAACCTGGATCACCGCCCAGCGCACATCGCTGACCAAGAGCTATATCCTGTATGACTTGCAGGAGGCGACCTGGTATGAACTGCAGATGAAGGTCACTAACAGTGCCGGCTCAGCGGAAAAGAGGATCACCTTTGCTACTCTCAATGCTGACGGAAGTAAGTTTGGATTGAAACGATTTCCACTAGGTTCCACACACTATGTCCCTGTGGAGTGCTATTACCTGCTGCTGTTAAAAACAGATTGTGGATGAAACATGTAGTAAACCCCCTCTCCTTTCATTAGAAAAGTAGTATGCTGTTCTTTCAGTTGGTTGGGGACAGCTTATCCAGAGCTAGATCTGATCGAAATCCCAGTTTCCCATGGCACAGAACTTGGTTCTGGGGTCATGGAGGGGCAAGCTGTTGCTAGAGTGAGGCTCTAGTATGGGTCTTAGTGGGGTTAGCTGTTTTTCAACTTGGTGGATTGGGTGAAAGGTGAGCTGGAGGGTTTTAAAGGGGAACGTCTCAGACACGGTTCAGAACATTTTTGAAGAGTATATATTCTGTTCAGTGCTGTTCTGAATGCAGTGGTCTATGTATGCTACCATGATTTGCTAGGGGCGTCCCACAGTATTTGTGATTGGCACAAAGTTGTATATACCATACAGAAATATAGAGAGGAGTGAGACCTTCTGATGCAGTACATTCTATTAATTCAATTTATCAGAGGGGTGTGTGCGTGTGTTTGCACATGTGTACGTGTGTTATATTCATTGTCCAAATCTCAGTTCAGTGGCTGAGGAACAGCCCAGGCGACGAAGCATCCAGATCCATTCTTGCTTAGTTCAGCCAGAGCACAAACCAGTCATCATAGAAAGCAACTGTTTAAATGTACTGTGCTATATTGCCGTGGGGAATGTAGAGGGTTTATGCGATTCCTGCGATTCTAATGCATAAATGTAACGTCGCTGTGTTAAAATAGACAGCAGAGGGATTTTTCCTTTGTTCTATTTCCTAGGAAATGCTAGAGCATGCTAAATATTTCCTAGGAAGGTGAATGTTAATAAAGCAAGCTGGATCACCAGCCAGACAACCTTTGGTTTGACCTCTCCATGTTGGTTCACTCACAGGCACAATCCCTCCCCTGCTGAAGACAGGAGACCCCATCTCAGACAACATGTCAGGTAGTGGAGGTCTGAAGATGGTGGTGACCATCACCTCCATCCTGGTGGTGGCGGCCCTGGTCTTCATCATGCTGATGGTACTGAAGAGGAGGAGAAGGGAGCAGCGACTGAAGAGACTCAGAGGTGGGCTTCACACGCCGCCTATTCAGTTAGCATAGAGACGAATGTCTGGGGGGAGATTCAGTTTGCACACACCCTATACGGCCACATGCACAAATGAGATGGTCGACGCTAATAATGTGAGCATTTTGTAAGAACCTCTGATGTTTGCATTACTATGGCACATATGACAGAACCTTACAAGAACACACATGTATATATGACACATGCACTCACATTTAGTAGCATAAACGGTAGCAGGTTTCATTTAAAAAGCCATGTAATTAAATTGTCGTTAAACTCAAGCGCATGTGGACCAATTAAAGTGAGCCAAGCCAACATTGAGCCTATTGACTTTGCTCTTGTAATTAAGAAGCTATCTGGAGAGTGTTTCAGTACTTGTCTCTTCAGATCAAGTGTTTCTCTGCAAATGTGTCTCCCCCCCCCCTTTCCTAATATGTTTTCACCACCTGCTCTCCAGGGGATTGATTCGTGTTATGTCAGTGCTTATTTTGCACCTCTGTAGCTTATCAACTAATACTGGTTCTATGCTAACTGGCTCTATGCTGACTCCACAGATGCTAAAAGCCTGGCGGAAATGCTGATGAGGTTAATATACACCTTTTAACTATTCAACAACATGTACAACAAACCAAATTCAGCGAGATATTTTTCTTCCAAGATGTTCATTGTTTTCTTTGTTAGTAACAAGTGCATGCAAGTGTCAAGTGTGTTCAAGACAAATTCCCCATGGGGCAATAAAGTCTATCTATCTATCTATCTATCTATCTATCTATCTATCTATCTATCTATCTATCTATCTATCTATCCATCCATCCATCCATCCATCCATCCATCCATCCACTGTATGAATCATGTACTTTTGGGAGCTATGGCCAAAATAACGGGCACACTGAGGACATACCTTTCTTGAAAATAGTCTGGACTGTTTATTGCAATGCGAGCGAACAATGCTAATGTGTAATGAGCTTTCCTCATTGATCCACACAGCAAGAACACCCGCACGCCAGACACAGTCAACAAGCAGCAACAGACGTTACGAATGCACATCGATATTCCCAGAGCACAGCTCCTTATCGAGGACAGAGATACCATGGAGACAATCGGTAAAAAACAAACAAAACAAAAAAAAATAATTGGTGCATAGCAGATAGTTTCATCTGGACTCTATCTGGGATAAATGAACTTTATCGCTGTAATATACCACATAGTCATGAATATCAATACATATTATATTTTAGTTAATGCTACAAGGTAACCACGTTATCTGTTGTACAATGGCAATTCTTCTGCTCTCTTTCCCAGACGACAGGTCCACTGTGTTGCTAACAGACAATGACTTTGGGGAGACAAACAAGCAGAAGTCCACCACAGTGACCCACACAGTCCACTACCAGTCTCTGTCCCAGGCCACTGGACCATTGGTGGACGTGTCCGATGCCAGGCCTGGAACCAGTGAGTCTTTCCACCGTCAGTGCTCAACATTTACTTCTTCTTCAATTATACTAATACTACTACTGTACTGCTCCTACAGGCTTGATTCTACGGCTTGGCAGTTTTTTATTTTCCGAATCTACATTGTATATTTCTGTGGCCTCTCATTGGTCCCAATGAAAAAGAAACTTGGCCCTGTGGATAACAAACGTGCTAATAGTGTTTTCTTTGCCCATTCATCTGCGTAACATGCTGGGCAGATAGTTTCTCTAGCCCTGTGTTGGCCTTAACCCTGCAAGCCTCTCACAACCCTCTGGAAATGAGATTACAAAGACACAGCAGGTCTGTAGTAACCTATGGAGCACTGCTGTTTAAGCTTTACTGAAGCAGAGCTAATGAAGAGTAGTGATCGCTTCAGCACTTCTTGTCACACACTCCCCTTCATCATTTGCTTGCCCATTTCCACTGGCAAGCAAGCCCAGTGTGTGAACACACACAGGCACGCATGCACACTGCACGCACGAACATAAATAATCTAAATAGAAGAGATTGTGTAAGAAGAGATACTGTATATTATACAGTACGCATAGAAGCACACTAACACAATCTTGGTGATGCTCACACATGCACATAACACACAGAGACGCATCTTATTTTGCCCCACACTGTACAGTCAAACACAAACACATACACACACACTATCAGACACACAAGATTGGCTCATTTAGCTTGGCCAGCGAGGCTTGAGCCCAATTTGCAGAGTCAGGGTTTCCTCTCTATTCTGTAGGCATGGCTGACACCTCTATCTGTCCATCTCACCTTCCCTCCTGATGAGAGCACTCCTCTGGCCTACTGCAATTACCAGACATGTTCTTCTCTGCTCAGATCCAATCAGAGCTCTGTCTACAGAGCCCCATTCTGATTGGGCCCAGTGGTGCGATCACTGTGTCTGGGTCAGGCTGAAAGGGCTGCTGCTATTTCTGTCTCTGTATGGGGACTGTTTGATAGATGATAATGACATGACTACAGTGTGGGTCTCTGGGATGTTGTGTAAATTATACTTAATATGCTGGGTTGTTCTGACGAGCTAGATATCCTTCTGCGCTACTTAGAATTGTGTAAAAAAAAAAAAAAAAAAAAGAAGAAAACTAGATTCTAAATAATAATTTAAATAGAAGAAGGGTGAACATGTATTGACTGCCTAGCCCGTGTGATAGCCAGAGCACATCAAAAGCAAAGCAGTGATACAGTAGGCCTCTATATGAACGGAAGCAAAAGTACACTTAAATGTAAGGCCAGCACTATACATTAAGCTGCAACAATGCATTAACTAGTAACCCTGTAGGTCATTTGAGTAAACATGGCCTTGTCTCAGGACTGTCTGATACAGAACCCACTTGATTGACATATCACTTACTGCATGTTAGGGTGGGACCTTCTCTCTAACCGTGTGATTGGTTCTTTTGAGAACAGCCCTAACAATGCAGTTTGCTGACCTCAGCAAGTTATCAGCATTGCTCTGATAGGTGTCATGGCCCCTATTTGGTTCAAATCAGCTGTTCCTCCTTCTGGCCTCCCACCAGACCCCACTGCCAGACGCACTGCCAAAGCTGGTCCTGCCGCAGCCCGGAGCCGCTATGCCAGCCAGTGGACCCTGAACCGACCTCACCCCACCAGCTCCTCTCACACCCTGACCACCGATTGGAGGCTGCCCACGCCGCGTGCCACTGGCTCTGTGGACAAGGAGAGCGACAGCTACAGTGTCAGCCCATCGCAGGACACAGGTAGATGTTTATTTAGCATAGTTGTATTCTCTTTAAGCATGCACTCGCTGGTTTGTGAAACTAGTGTTTCATAAACACTGTTGATGTGGTTTTAGCACATGCCCCTTCCACACCCGATCGCTGATTGGCTTCCATTCCCTGCTTGTACTTGACAGTTGGGGTTATGGGATCATTATAATATATTGTTGGCTGTATATTTTATAGAATGTGATTATATTTGTTCTCAATGCTTTTTTATAATATTACTATGAAAGAATAAAGGATTTTTTAGATTTTTTAGCCCTGTTTCAACGATCTAAGCGCACGGTTTGAAGCGCAAGGCGCAAATTGTATTTAGGACGACGGGGCATGTCCAAATCCACGTTTGCTATTTTAACGGCAGATAACGTGCGCCAGGCACATGGTTCAAAAGGACTGGACTTACTGTCTTCATTATGCATGGGTGTGTTTTGGGTGTAACATAGGACAAACCAATCTGAGTTTCATCTCCCATTCCCTTTAAAAATCCATGCAGCTTGCATCATAGGTGGATTGCTATTATACTGGCGGGTTTGTGAAAGCGCTGGAGCAGACCATCTAGGCAATAGAGAGATTCCTAACATATGTTTATGTAGGTTACACACTAATGATATTTCACATTGTACTCTATCCATTTTTAATACTTTGCATATTTGTGCACTCGTCCCTGTATGTGTAACAAGCAGGGTGTACACACGTTGTCTACTTGCCATAGGCGATACTATATTTATAATGCGCCTCACGCTGACTTTAGACCAGGTTTTTGCTGGTCGATCGTGCGATCAGTTTCTGCTTCCTCAAGATAACAATGCATCAGCAATGCACTAGACCACACCTCATATTTAGACCAACCACCGTTGCTCAAATGAGCGCAAGTGCATTTGCTATTTAGACAATGTGGGCGCTGGAAAATGACAATCGCCTCAGACTGAAACTAGCAAACACACTTGCGTTCCCACTGTCCCCCTGTAAGGTCATATATGTAAAAGCAGAGCGTTTAATGGATCTACTACTTAGCTTTGTTCCTCAAGATAAACCAACATACAGAGCTTCCATGTACAATAAGCAGTGTAGCATGCTACCATCTGATGTTAGCACTAGCACCAGTCACCATTGTAACTACACCGCCATCCCTCAGACCGTGCACGGAGCAGTATGGTGTCCACAGAGAGCGCGTCCTCCACCTACGAGGAGCTGGCCAGGGCGTACGAGCACGCCAAGATGGAGGAGCAGCTGCGGCATGCCAAGTTCACCATCACAGAGTGCTTCATCTCGGACACGTCGTCGGAGCAGATGACGGCTGGCACCAACGACTACACCGACAGCCTGACCTCCAGCACGCCCTCCGAGTCGGGCATCTGCCGCTTCACCGCCTCGCCGCCCAAACCTCAGGACGTCAGCCGGGTCATGAACATGGCCGCGCCCAAGGCACACAGGCCTGGTGAGGGAGCATGCGCGCACACACACACACACACACACACTATGTAGGCACAGACCTGGTGAGGACCATATACACACACACACACGTACAGTGTGTAGGCACAGACCTGGTGAGGACCATATACACACACACACACACACACACACATAGAGTATGTAGGCACAGACCTGGTGAGGACCATACACACACACACACACACACACACACACGTACAGTATGTAGGCACAGACCTGGTGAGGACCATATACACACACACACACACGTACAGTATGTAGGCACAGACCTGGTGAGGACCATTATCACACACACACACTCACACTCATGTATGTAGTCACAGACCTAGTGAGGACCACACACACACACACACTCACACTCATGTATGTAGTCACAGACCTAGTGAGGAACACATACATTCATGCACACAGACCTACCGTAGTGAGGAAATGATCCACAGCCCAAATATGTATCTCATATACACACACACACACACACACACACCATACAGTTAAAATGCTTTGTTTGTTGCATTCACCATACATTAAAATAGGGATTCAAAGTACTCCGAGCTTTTCAAATAGTTTAGAGCACTTCATACAGGTAACAGCATCTGCTCATCTCTGTTTGTCCTGGACCTGTTCCCCACACATGCAAGATATATTAGCGTTGTGTCCAAGGTATCCATATCCGTATGTGATAATCTTGTTTTTTTATTTAAAATCTAGTTGGACTTGTTTCTAATATAAATGGCCAATCTGGTGACTTAAATTAAGTAAATCTGCACTTAATTTAAGAAACTATCAAGTGAATTTCACTTACTGCACTGGCACTTGCTTGTTTTAATCATAAGCAAGCTAAAAACTAATATATTTGTTCTTACATTTGATAATGCATTTTTTGCAGTGTAACATTCTGAGTGAGTACACTCCGATTGGCTTAGTCAATTGAAGAGGGAGGCTTGTCAGATTTAGATTGATATCAGCGGTCGCCGCCACTGCGTCTAGATCACTTTGTGTACCAAAGGCGTCTCCGAAGTTCAGGAAAACGTTTAACGTCATCAGTCATGAGTCGTTTTAAGGCGGTGACGTGCTCGTTCTTATATTATATATTATATATTATATTCTCCTGTTATCGTATGTGTTTTGTTTAGCTGACAGAATGCCTGAGTCCACAAGCCAAGGCAGGCATTTAACGTCACGCTCTATTTCATAGCCTTACCTCAGCTGACCCTGTGCACCTCCGCAGACCTGCACACCTGTGTTACCATGACAATGCATTCCCCCCCCCAACACACACACACACTTACCAGCCTCCTCCATCATCTCCTGTTGAGTTGCACTCTAGTGTCTAGGACCACTGATAGGGTATTGTTGTATACATGTCTGGTTAATGTGTGTGTGTGTGTGTGTGTGTGTGTGCGAGTGAGGAGTGTAAGCCACCCCAGAATCCTGAGGCCCAATCAGGCAGACTTTTAGGATATAAGAGCTGCCTCTTGTGTTTCAGGACTCATTATCAATGGATGGCTTATGCACGTCAGCGCTGAGCTTGGGAGAGGGGGCGATCTGAGGCTATCCGTCCACCTAATCTGACCCTATTGTTGCCGCATACAAAACAGTTAACTGCCCCAATAGAGATACTGTAGTTCAGGGTCATTTCAGCCATCCAGCTTGGTGCAGCATTGCTGTGCAGTACCGCTGCAGACCGGTGTCTGTTACACGTACAAAAGACAAATGTGTGTTGTGGTCTCGTTTTTCAGCCCAAGTGTCCATGGTTTGTTGTCATTGAGGCAAGAAAAACAGCAACACAAAAAGATCACACCCCACGCCACCTCCATCTCCCTTTGTACTTATTGTAAATGCTGCCTATTTAGCTTTGGTATCAGTACAGTGAAACATAGATGCATTGCTAGGGCCAGTTTGACTGACATTGGTCCCGGTCTCACCACATTTTTACATGTCACCTTTTTCACCTGAACTGACCTTGTCTGTCTGTCTGTGTCGGAAGTTCACATAGCTCCTCTCTCACTTCCCCATGGCGCAAATAATTTTCGACCAGTTAAAAATCATTCCCCGGTATGTTTCTGGGCACGTTTCTCGTAAACGTTTACAGCAGTACTGTAATCACAAGGCTAGAGGCCAATATGTGCGGGGCCTGTAAATTCACTGGTTATTTTGTGTGTGGGTGTGCATGGTGGGTGTGCTTTTGAAGGTTTGTCAGTTGTATGCATTAAAAATATGAAATCTACATTATTATATTTTCCTTAACAACACATACACCATGGAGATGAATGGTTAGGAAAACAATCTCTGTTGTATTATGGGTAAACACACTATCCTGTTGCACACAACCTGCAAGCTACAGGTCAACAGATGGATTTTACAGCAACATTCCTACTTAATAAGATCACACAGAAACATGTGTAATCCATATTTAATTCAATGAACACTCCTAGCCATTCATCATGGTCCCTGGCTGCGATCAGGTTTATTATAAACCATAAATTATGTCTGCCCCCGGTAACGCCACATATTCATTCTTCAGGGTCCCGTGTTGCATTTGGTTCTGCTAAAACAGGCGCTTATGATACCAGGGCTGGGTGGTTGTGTGTGTGTGTGTGTGTGTGTGTGTGTGTGTGTGCGTGCGTGTGTGTGTGTGTGTGTGTGTTGGGGGTGTATAGAAGAGTGATTTTGTGAATGAACTGTCCGCCCATTGGAGCCTGCTGATCTCAATACCTCTGAAAGATTAATGCGGTGAGGAATAGTTCTGCCGTAATGGAAAAATGACAGCCCTTTCCCTTTCTCACTCCTCTATTCCAACCGTATTCTCTCTTTCCCTCTCTCCCTATTCTAATGTTCAAACACCTGATATAGTTAGTTGTGGTTGTAGTTGATATAGAATAAGCACTCTCATACCAAGAGGAAGATTTACCAATACTGAACGGCATTGGTTTATCGCTCAACTCTATATCCTCTACCTCAAAATAAGTCTCCATCTGATTATGTCTGCTGTAGCTAAACTGCCAGAGATCAGTCTGAGAACTGGCAACGCCATGAGGAATGGGGTATGAATTTAATACAGGGACATTAGGAGGACACATAATCCATCTGTAAGCCATGCCATAGGTGAAGGGAAGAAGAATAATTTGCAGTATCCGTAGGGAATGTCCCTGCTACTGTAACTCAATATGATAGTGATGGTTAAATAATTTTATTTAAAGTTCTCGCCTATTCTGTCTTCTTATCAAATTTCACATTTTCTTATTGCAACTCAGTTGTGGATATTTCTCAAGTTGAAGGTTGGCGGGACACCAAGTAAAATTAATATCACAGAAAACTCTATTGTAAAAGTATAAAACTACGTGTTCTATATGCTGTATTCACACAGACAATCATAACGGAGCAAAACACTAGATATTGAATAAATTCAGATTAACAGTAGAGTTCTCAGCCTCAGATATCTCAACCATTACTTTCTTCCTAAACAAGTAATTCAGACATTTTGTATATCAGGGGTATAATAGGCAATGCTATTTACACAAGCATGCAATGATCACATTCCTGATGGAGCTAGAGGCCATACTGCAATTTGAACATGTGATATTGTTTTTGATAGCAAACAATATCCATAAACAAGCATCCATACAAGATAACTGAGAAATCAGGTTTACGAGCGAATGCCTGAACTTATGCAGTACATAATGTACTTATACAGTTGTATAGTATCCATTTATGAAGTATTTTCCTCATTGGAATTAGGGACTGACCCCATCCTTTGGTTTTAGCACAGGACACCTCTGACCAGGTGGCAAGTAAAGTAGTAATACAGTAGGCTACATGGTTCATATGTACCAACCATAAGTGGACACAACAACACACCATGAAGGTTCACTAAATGTGTCAGTCACTATAGACACCACACACCATGAAGGTTCACTAAGTGTGTCAGTCACTATAGACACAACACACCATGAAGGTTCACTAAGTGTGTCAGTCACTATAGACACCACACACCATGAAGGTTCACTAAGTGTGTCAGTCACTATAGACACAACACAACATGAAGGTTCACTAAGTGTGTCAGTGACTATAGACACAACACACCATGAAGGTTCACTAAGTGTGTCAGTGACTATAGACACAACACACAATGAAGGTTCACTAAGTGTGTCAGTCAATATAGACACAACACACCATGAAGGTTCACTAAGTGTGTCAGTAACTATAGACACAACACACCATGAAGGTTCACTAAGTGTCAGTTACTATAGACACAACACACCATGAAGATTCACTAAGTGTGTCAGTAACTATAGACACCACACACCATGAAGGTTCACTAAATGTGTCAGTCACTATAGACACAACACACCATGAAGGTTCACTAAATGTGTCAATCACTATAGAC
>JAOEGT010000005.1:2577071-2591661 GCA_025447795.1 Speoplatyrhinus poulsoni
ACACACCATGAAGGTTCACTAAATGTGTCAATCACTATAGACACAACACACCATGAAGGTTCACTAAGTGTGTCAGTAGCTATAGACACAACACACCATGAAGGTTCACTAAGTGTGTCAGTGACTATAGACACAACACAACATGAAGGTTCACTAAGTGTGTCAGTGACTATAGACAACACACCATAAAGGTTCACTAAATGTGTCAGTGACTATAGACAACACACCATGAAGGTTCACTAAGTGTGTCAGTCAAGTGTGTCATAGACAAGTCACTAGTAGTTTGCAGTGGTTTACTGAGCTGCCTTGTGTTGCTCCTCATGCAGGAGGAGAGCTGGTGCACCTGCCCCCGTACCTCCGCATGGACTTCCTGTTGAACCGCGGCGTGGCGCGAGGCGGGGGGGTCAGCAGTGGGAGCAGCAGTGGGGCGGCAGGTGGAGCAGCAGCAGGAGCGGGAGGAGGAGGGGGAGGAGGAGGAGCAGCAGGAGGGGGAGGCGCCACAGGGGACAGTGCAGGAGGAGCTATGGGTCAGACCTGCCTGGAGCCCCAGAGGAGCCGAACCTTGAAGAGGCCCCCGCCCATGGAGCCCACCCCCATGGAGGTGCCCTCACCCAGAGAGGTGCAGCAGTGGCAGCCGGGAACTGCCGCCACCCTCCCCCACAGGGAGCCCCGGGAGAGGGGAGAGGCCAGGGGGGAGGTACGGGGAGAGGCCCCCACGTCGGGGGACATGGCTCAAGCACAGGCTGCCAAGCTCAGCACATCCCAAGAGTCTCTGCTGGACTCGAGAGGACACCTGAAACAGAGCAACAACCCCTATGCCAAGTCCTACACTCTGGTATAACACTGGGACATACGCTGGGCTGCCGGTGGGCCACCTATGGGCCACTGCTGGGACTGCACTGCAGACCCACTGCAGGAGGAAGGAGACCTTACGGGTCAGAGGCTGGATGGGTGGAATGATGGACGGATCTGGACATGTTTCCACAACAGCAGATGTTGTACATAGACCCGTTTCCAACACGCATCTGAATGTGGGTGTTCTTCTTTCAGTCTGTCTTTCGTTCACTCTTATTCTCGGTTTCCTCTCTTGCTCTTCTTCTTCTTCTTGCTCTGTTGCTGTTAGCCTCCTTTTAAACCGCCCCTCCCCGCCCCCACTCCCCGTCTGATGAATTCTCTCTCACAGTTTTTATTTTGTACTTGAGTATTCTTTTAATCTAAAGTAAAAACATATGAAGATTGCCAAAATGATTTATTTAAAAATTGAGAAAGAAAAAATACTATTGAATTTATATCAATGATAATTATAATCATTATTATTATTATATAAAAAGAAAAAAAAAACATATAAAAAGAAAAAACATCTAAAGACCAGAACGGGAAGTAAGGAGGTTCATTGAGCTCTCCACAGAAGGACATTGCTTTCTTAATTTATTTTTATTTTAATGTCGGTGTGATGAAATGTGTGACTAGATGACACAGGGGTTGTTCAGTATTGACAAAGCGCCAGCGGAAAAGAAGAACGGTGAATCTGACCACGACCGCCAATGCTGACCAACTGTAATGTTTTCAAACCTTCTGACTGCATGGCGACTGATCAAATGACAATTAATAGGAATGGCTGGAAATAAAAAAAATATAAAAAAAAGTTTTTGTCACACTATGAAATTATACAATGTGAATATATATAAAGAGATCGCTTTTATTTGTGGATATTACAGGGAAGATGATTTGGTTAATAAAGTCCTTAGTCACGTTTGCACACTTCTGACTTCTGATTCATGCTGATTAAGTCTTCATTCTTTTCTTGGCAGATATGTGTTAACAGACTAGATGCACTCACTGTTGCACATGCTGATGGCGTATACTGTATTAACCAATAGAGTCCAATGGGATGATCAGACCCTTACATCTCCCTTCAATTACATGCCCCATGATTGTTTATCTAGCTGCCGTACGGCTACAGTATTATAAGGTCAATTGCATTAGTTTGACACATACTACAGTGTCACCTCTAGTGCATGAAGGCTGTACAGTTAAATGTACCCTGTACCGATTGTCCTGTGACAATCCAATACATTTATTATCAGGAGTTTGAACAACTGAATAGGCATTCAACTGTGATTCAACTCAATCACTAGTCGCTTCCAAACTGTCTCACTCTGTATGTGGTTGTTCCCCTTTATCAACAGATGGCGCTGTGTAGTCATTGAATGTAGTACATCCACAGAGCAGACATGAGCCCCTGGTTTTAAGGAAGAATTTGTGAGAGCTGGGTGACAACAGTTTTTGATACCATAGCAGGTGACTTCAAGGGCATCACAGCAGTTCTGCAACACTCTTACTGTCATTTTGAGATGCATGCAACCCAAAAGACGTTGAATTATTCATGTCAGCGCTGACACTGGGACCTAGATCAGGTTCACATTGTCACACTGCTCACAACACAAATGAAACTGCTTAGGGAATGTGGATCCAACACACACACACACACACACACACAACAAATCATGCATACACACAAACCCCAGAGACGTGTACTGTACACACACAATGCGTACAGTATGCAGAAGCATAGACATTTATAGTGTAAAAGTAATATTTTAGTACTTTTTGCATAATTTCTGCTGATGCCACGTGTGGAATGACGTTAATTAAAAACAGAATACGATGTAACCAAAATAGTCAGTAGCTAAACTTAAATATACACTGATTGACTGATGGCATTTTTGTTTGAAACTCACTGAGCGCATGCCTCTCCTACCTGAACGCAGCTACCAATATTCTCTAATCCTTCCCTGATGAGTTCCTAGATTTACACTACCGTGGACAGATGTATTTCAAAATATACCCACAGAACTGTAACAGATCATACTGTAGCACTGTGACTCAGGCAGCCGCACACTATAACTGGCCAGTTACAATGAAACTGTCTTCATGACACATTTGAATTATTAACACCGCCCATGGGTGGTTTAATATTCGTATAATGAAGAAGGACATTCACCTGGACAAAGGGAATTCTACATGGCTCTGCAGTGATGTCATACATTCAAGGATCACTTAAGTCTTACAGTGCTCTCTCTCTCTCTCTCTCTCTCTCTCTCTCTCTCTCTCTCTCTCTCTCTCACTCACTGGCTGCTGGTCATTAAGGCACATCCCACTGTGACTAGACGACAGTGAGAGCAATGGTGAGAGAATGAATAATAGCAAGAGCGAGAGGGAATAGAGGCGAGATGAGGTTCCAAATCTAATAAGATATTTAGAAGACATGGCCTTCCCATGGGGGATTGTAATATATCTCCCAGCAAGCTGAGAATGCAAGATTTATACGTTACATTTACATTTTAATATTTAGTTTGTCACCTACTGTAACTCTCATCTTAAATGTGTTTTGATTAGTTAATGGGGTTGGTCAGGGCATCATTACGCCATCATGTAAGTCTTCTGTGTGTGTACAGTGAGTGCATGGTTGTATGAGGGGTGCAGGGTCAGAAAATATATAATCATATTGTGCAGAATATACTAGATAGTGTTATTTGAATACAACTAGATTTCAGGAGAGTTTAGTATGCCAAATGCAGAATCGTTTTGCAGAATATAATTATTTCCAAATGCATAGGCAAAATAGTCAATCATGAAAACTGTCAGTTGAGAGAAGTTACTCTTAGTGAAAGCCAGAGACATTGTGTTCACACGTGAATCTGAGTGAATGTCCTGCACTCGTGGGGACCCAGCCTGTCTCAACCCTACTTACCTCTTGTGGCCAGTGTCATTATATACTATGCCTTCTTTAAGGTCAAAGCTAGCGTTCAGTCTCTGGTGTGCAGGGACCCAGGGTGGAAACTACAGCGTGACGTACAGTAGGGTGTTAGCAAGCAAGGATGCTCTGTGAGGGCTGTACCAGTGGCCTCCCACTGGGTTATTTAATGAGCTACCAGAAGTGTTGGCAGGAGACGGGGGCAATTTGGAACTGATGAAACGGAAGGGCTTTCCCCTGAGTTCACCCGACACCCCCGCTAATCAGTAGAGTCTCTTCTTCCTCTGGCCTCACAAGAACAACCTTCCTCTGTTTACCTCTCTCGTCCTCTTCCCCTCTCTTTCTCTACTCATTTCTATCGACAGTGTCTTTCCCTTTACACTGCTGTATTGATCGAGGAGCTCCTTTCGACCTTGGCTTGATAGAGCAGGGTATTTCTGACAAGAAATGGTTTCCCGTGAGCTTAACCTGTCAAAGCAGAAAGGACACGGACAAAGGATGGGATGGTGGAGGACTGAATATGTCACCCTTTCACACACACACGCTTTATATTTATAGACTCACTCCTGTTAGAATAAAAGCAATGTGCTATGTTACTTGTCGCTGGGTATAGTGCATTTCTGTAATCATCTATGTCCTTTTAATATCTAAATATGCTGTGCATGACCATTTAATCTAGTTACCAAAACAATGATGGTGTTTATAGTCCGAATGTAATCATTTATTCAAAGAAAACAGAAAAAATAACACTTTATAGAGAAAATACAGACAGATGATTGCAACAAATAATTTTAACCCAACAAAAGTCAAATCTTTTTTTTGTAAACACCCTGAAATAATAATATTAATAATGAATGTAGAAATGTTTATTTATTTGTATTTGATAATTATGGATATATAGGTAATTGAATACAACCTGACTGACTTATATAGGAACAACAATTTGTTCCTGTTGAATTACTATGAATAAGGTGACCAGTCTTATGATAATATTATTATGTATAATTAATTACAAATAGTTACAGGATCAGCATCACAGAGGGACAATATCGTTTACTGGAAACTTGTGCTGGCCTGGATATGTGCAAGACATTCAACAATCCATGTCAGGGCAAACTCCATAATGGATGGTGCCATTAGTTGTCAAACTTTGTTGAAGGCCAAGCCATTGCCAGACCCTGAAGGTTATACACTTGCAATGCAGTGCAGTGCAATTCAGACATCTCTAGGGACTAATCTGCAGGACACTATACAAATGAGGAACAGATGTGCAAGAGACATCTCAGCAGTATATGTAAACGAAACCTTGGCCCTGAGATGATTATAATGTGAAAATGGGCCGACATATTGATTTGATACATAATACACTATATAATGTATTGTATAGCCTACTACTGTATACTGTGTATTGTATGATTTCATGTAGAAACAGACACTAATTTTATCTGCCGTGCATCATAGCATGTAGCTTTGTTTGTCGGTGACAGAACATGCAAACAAATGCATCCAGCAGCAAGTTTTAGATTTAAACTATCAGCACTCTGTTTCCCCTTTGTCTCTCGGGACACAGGCTGTCACAGGATAACATTTATCCGTGACAAATCTCATTGTACTCAGTGAGAGCGACTTGACAGAGGCAAAGTGCAGCCAAGGGAGATGTCTAGGTCTAGGTATCGTGTACGTCTACGTTTTATGGAAAGCTATTAATCTTACTGAATTTGAAAATGCAGACCTAGCATGATTTCATATGTAAAATATTAATTTCAACAGTGATTCTCTCACAATGCTGACGCGTTGACTCTACACTCATTGTTGAGTAAATTGAATTTGCAGGAAAGCACTGCAGAATACTAATATATACGTTTATGATTCCAACAAAGCATCTCCCTCTCACTCTCCCTTTCTCTCCCAATCTCTCTCCCTCTCTCTCTCTCTATCTCTCTCTATCTCTGCTGTTTGCAGTTCCTGTTGATCTGTAGGATTTGATTGTATAGTAGCCTGTCTAGTCTACTGACTTTATTACTTATGGAAAACCACATACACAACATATTTAATACGGCTATTGTTCTACTGTCTAGGTTTAATTGTATCCAGATTTTCTAGAAGTCCCATTTTCGTGAAGGTTTCTCAGTTTTCAGCCGTTCAAATATAGACTTAGTTGCCATCTTCTACCTAATAAAAAGGCCATAGCTGAACCTGATGTTGTCTTCTGCTGCTGTAGCCCTTCAGTGTTCAACAGTGCTGCAGTAGGCTACATTGTGTGGCGATGAGTTTCCATCGCCTTCAGCCAACCTAGCCAATCGCCTGAGACCTCTCTCATTAACCAAGTGATTTTGCCCACAGAACTGCCACACTTCATATAATCTAGAGTGTTGGCATTTCCTCTTACCTCAGAAATCCACATTTCGGCTAACTGTATGCATTTAGCCTATAGGTGTGAATGTAAATGACATCATATGTAGAATATTTACTTTTGACTATGTTCCGTGAAAACCCAGTCTAGTTCAGGCGGACACATCCACACAACATCTGGATCCAATTGCACAGCATCACCACACAAACCAATAGCTATCCTTGCGGTGTTAAACTCGTAAATGGGTGGTGTCATGTGACCAGTAAAACGCGCGGAGGACTGCTCACCCCAGACGTTCCACAAATAATGCTGAGTTAGTCATATTCTGCCCAGGGCTTGTGGTAAATCTAGCTATCTCCAATTGAAAGGTGGGCGGAGTGTTTCCAGCACCACTGAGGATGTGTTGGAGACCCAGCGGCAGGTTCTCTGTCAGCCTCCCATACTGAGCCTCAAACAGCTGCTAGCTGGAAAGCACACCGTTAAGATGATACAGAGAAAAGAGATGAGACAGGGAATTGAGAGCAGAGGGGTGTTTAACCGCCCACCGCACCGTGTCTGACTATATGGAAAAGCCTCAGTCCATTGTCCTGTACTAGAAGATAATACATTCTGTAGTATTTCCTTTTAGGCCATGCACACACTGAATCACACAGACACAAGGACAGACACACAGACACAGAGAGGTTAGAGGAACGTCTGAGGGAGATTAGTCCAGTCCTGGTGTATGTGTGTGTGTGCGTGCGTGTGGTGCACCTCTGTGTCCTGATTGACCACTGGGATCAAGCCTTCATGTGAACAGTGTGACAGTATAGAAGTGGACCTCTAAAGTTCTCTGTTCTTTGGTTTTGCAGCTGATCAGCAGGATTATTGGGCGCTTTATTGGACATCGCCATGCTTCATTTTTTATTCACATTAATATAACTGTAGAGACCTGAAAACAATGTTGTCGTAAATATCTCTTACAGTCAGGACCATGCGACATTAATCAGTGGGGCTTTTTATATTTATTATATACATGTTCCACACAGAATCTTTATTTATCCAATATACATTGTTACACAGTCATAGATCCAAGCTTGATGGTACCATGCGGATAAGAAAAGAGCGTCTTGGTGAATTATTATATTCTGAATGGATAGGCTAGGCTGGATTTCACAAAAGGGACCCCAACACTAAAGCCACTTCCATCTACTCACTAAGTTGGTCGTGCCCTGGTGCCTTTGGGAAAGTTAGTCCATGGAAGTACAACAGGTAATGACAGCATGAGGGTGCGATAAATATAAAAAACATAAACAAACATGAAACACCAACTAGACTCTGTGATGTATGGAACAAATATGGCAAGACAGAAAACAGGCCTTCATCACTAATATTCTGCTGTTCATTTATTGATACAGCAAATAAAAGATAATAATAACTAATGAAATGATACGGTATGGAATTCACAGGCTTAGTGCCTCGCATCCTCTATCCCCACCCACCCATCCAGTCACCCCTGGAGTTCAAACAGGTATGAATTTGTTTACATGCAAAAAGCCTCTAGCGCGCGACACCCCTGCCGTCCCCGTTTCCACAGGCAACGGCCAAACCCTGCGACAGCCACTATGACTTCACATCAGTTTTCTTCTTCTGAAACTTCCTGAACTGGGACTGGATGGCAACGGCCGCCTTCTCAGTCTCCGGAGCTTGCATGTCGATGTCAAAGTCCTCCGGGACGTCCTTCTTTGAGGCTTCTGCACGAAACAGGAAGTCAAGGTTGTGACTCAGGCAAACATAGCAGATCATGCCTCATCTAAATGTTTGTTCTGAGCCTTCTGACATTCAAACCAAAGTGACTCCAAAACCTTTAACAAAGGAAAGGTCATGAAAAACCTTAATGCTAATGACATTCATTGCATTTTAAGGTTACAATATTTTCATATTATCTCTAGTTGCCGATGGCCTTTAGTGTTACAGTATGAGCAGTGTAATTTATAGTAAGCCTACTGGGGTCATGCATGATTTAAACATGGTGCAAACATTTGGAGAGATAGGGGTGAGAAGTCTGCAACAACAGCTTCTTGTATGCAAACACTTTGGTTAGAAATTGTACTAAAAAAGTTGTACTGGAGGAAAATATAGGAAAGATGCATGAACTATAATAAAATAATCGCAGGAGATTACATGTACTAATCTCAGAAAATCCCAAACAAAATGTAATAATGTCTCACAAAAATCCAGTTTTGAAGGGTGTAATGCAACTGGCGAGATCATTATGTCATCTGATATTTGTCATCGACTAAGTCTTTTAATACACCCTGCACTGCCATTATTGGTGCACAAACACATGCTGGTCCAGGTCAAAGGGCAAAGCATGAACTGATCTCTCTTTATTGCTGAAATGTAATTCTACTTTATAATTCATTATTGTCTTTTCCTTTGCATGTATTTTCTAGGACGTATATGGCCACTACACTGACAATACATTAATTGGAACAGGGGTAGGCCTAATTCCCTGATTACATACTGTAGTATTACTGCTTGCATAATGTAACTACTGCAGCATACTGTAGCTCTATATCAGACTTAGTTCTGTTTAAAGCACAATAGGGAGATGGGTTCCTATATAATTCTAGAACATTCTGTTGATCAAGAGAAAGAGAACATAATGAGAGATATATTTTAAAAAAATCATCAAGTGTAGAAGAAGACTTGTAATAAAGGAGACAAATAAAGATGGAAAAGAGGAAAATTGCTCATTTAAATTGAAAACTGTGCTTACAGCGAATAGCTCATTTTCCGGAAACACAACCAGAAAACATTCCGGTAGGTACACAATGTATAAATAAGACCCCTACCCTGATTAAACAGACACATTTGACTTTCAAACATGACTACATATTGTAAAAAAGATTGTGTTACTTGACATGCAGCAGATGATCAAACCTATTGCCTCTGGCAGTTCTCTCAGCGGGGCTGCCTTCACTTAATGGGAGCATAATGTCTGCTGTCAGGACCAGTCTAGATATAACAGTGTTTTCAGCAGGGGATACATAGGCTTATGCATGGCAGTGGCAGATGGTAACTGCTGGCTTCAAGTCTAGCATGCCATGATGTCTGTAGTTCCATAGATTTACTCTCCTCAGACTCAACTTTAAAGTGATCTGCAGAATGGTTTCATATACAGCAGGCTAACATCTGCATTAGTTGCATGCTGCGTCTGTGCTAGTGTCCGGAATGAAGTAAAACACATTTGTATTCACTTTTTTTAAATTAAATACATTTGTCATCCACCATATAATCCTAAATATTGTATTATGCCAGGAGGAATCTTGCACCAAAGTACTAATTCAGAAGTACACTATAGTCTTGTGTGTGCTGTGTGTATGTGTGTGTGTGTGCGTGTGCGCACGTGTGTGTGTGTGTGTGTGTGTGTGTGTGCATTCTAGGGGGCAGTGTGCTTGCCTGCAGTAGTGTGTGGTGCACCCATGTGTGTGAGAAGGTCATGTAAATATCAGTGATCCCCAGTGTTCTCAACCACCTGAGACAGGAAAGCGTCAGTGAACCCAGAATGAATTCATGTAAATAAACATGAATAGGTTCTTCACTGATTTCTCCATTGCTTTGTAAAAATTTGGCAACTTGTGGTTATATAAATTAACAAGATGTGTATGTAAGCTATTTGGATGTGATTATATTGTTTAAAAAGTCTTATCTTCTTGCCATCGATAACATCCAGGAGAATAAAATGAAATCATTACAGCTACACAAAATTAGGTACAGTGAAGCTAATTGAAGGATATAAAGGAAATAGGCCAGCCTTTGTCACAGAATAATAATAACTCCATGATGACTCTGATCTCTGAGTTGAGCCTATTTGAAATGGACACTATACAGTGTAGTATAGATTCCATCTTACTAATTTGCTACATAGTGGATATACTTGATAGGATCACATTAATTGCAGCAGCGATTAATAAAGCCACATTGTGTGTAAGCCTATCAGATAGCTGTACCGATATAGAGTTGTCCCTTGAATGATCTTTATATTTGCCTATGTACAATGTAAGATGTCCTTGAGTGTTTTGAAAGGTGTTCTGAAATAAAATGTATTATTATTATTATCAGGTTTTTCTGAGTACTTTGAGAGACTAATACACCTGTGTGGTCCTTGAACTTGTCGCTGCTTACAAAGACTCATACTACCAAGCTGTATGACTATCAGAACCATATTTGAGAGAATAGTTGACTAGTCGAATTTATGTATTGAATGGCCAAATTTGATTCGACTGACACAATTGTGATTCCCCACTATCAAAAACATGTCAGGATCTTTCTCCAGTCAGTGCCATGTGACCAGTGACACTGGCTACAATCTGGAGTTGGAATACAGCTTAATTTAACACTGAAATCGAATCGGTACTCTGCATTGGATGATACCCAAAGTGCAGGTAACTTAATTTAACACTGAAATCGAATTGGTACTCTGTATTGGACAATACCCAAAGTTCAGGTATCTGTATCGGTATCGGGACTGAAAAATTTGGATAGTGCCATCCCTTCCTTATATTGTTAAAAAAATATCTGAAATGTATCAAATATTATTAATAATATAATTTAAGACGTTCCAATATGTGGTCGACACCATATTCAATCCATAAACGGATCATATCATCTTAGTGCCCCACTTCTGATTATGATTTTAGACCATAGTCACCTATTAAAATGCTACTGATAAAAGAGGCCAATTTTTAGATTGTTTTCAATCAAACCCCTTATTAATAAGGCAGGAATATAAGTTTTAGAAATAATATACAACTAAAATGTAATTGCACCATAAAATGTGTTTTTGACCTATAAACTATATCAAAAGAAAGTAATAGGATTGATTTGTGATGAGACACATCATAAAAATTGGCATTTTTTGGTCTTAAAACAGAACTACACGTCATAGTCGTTAAAAATCACCCCAGGACCTGGCTGGTTTTCATCTGTACACTTAGTATGTTCAAACGTAATCAAATTCAAATGTTTATGTTAATTAATGTTAACTGGGTTAACATTCATTCTCAGCCCCTCACCTCACTCAGCTCCTTGACACATTTTTGACAAGTTGTTGTGGGTGGAGTCAGGCTCAGAGCTGGGGTGCAGTTACACTAAACATTTTTTAAGATTTGGGAAATACATACAAAATAATATAATGATGCATGCTTTTTGGATGGCAGGGGAGACAATCAAGGCTAAAGCGGTGAACGTGGTAGCATGCCGTATGTGCAGGGGAAGTTGTTCCAGAGTCTGGGGGCAGAGCAGCTAAAGGCCCGAGCCCCCATGGTGGAAAAGAGGAATGGGGGGTGATGAAAAGACCTATACAGGAAGAGCGGAGAGATCAGGAGCGAGTATATGCCAAGAGAAAGTCAGATAGGTAGGAGGGAGCCAGATTGGGGAGGGAATTTTTAACAGGAAGCCAATTAAATTGAATCTGAATTGGAGTGATGTGATCTTTTGACCTTGTGTGTATATTGTGTGAATATTCTGGCAACAGAGTTCTTAACTAATTGGAGTCGACTGATGAATTTGGTGAGATTGCCAGAGAGTAGAGAGTTGCAGTAATCCAGGCGGGAAGTGACAAAGGCGTGGATGAGAGATTCAGTACTTGAGTATGAAAGTGAAGGACGGAGTCTAGATATGTTTCGCAGGTGGAAGAAGGATGCCCGGGTGATGGATTTGATGATTCAAACAAAAGGGAGTTATACAATGTTACACCAAGGCTTTTGGCATTTGTTGACAGTGGAATGGGAAGACCAGCAATGTTTAGGCTGGGGTTTTGTTGTGTGGAAAGTGGATTTGGAGCCAATGAGCAGGACCTCTGTCTTATTGCTGTTAAGTTTGATGGCATGTAGAGTCATCCAGTTCTGAATGTCCTGAAGGCAGTTGGTAAGGGAGATGGTGGGGTTGTTAAGGTAGGTTTTGTAGAGATGTAGAGCTGGGTGTCGTCAGCATTGCAGTGAAAGTCAACATTGTGGTGTCTCATGATCGTGCCCAAGGGTAGGAGGTACAGTATATGATGAACAGCAGAGGACCCAGGGCCGAGCCTTGAGGGGCACCCAGTGAGACTGCCTCACATCTTGATCTGTGAATCTGTGATTCAGTTGGACGAATTGTTGGCGGCCTGAGAGATAGGAGGAGAACCAGGATAGTTGACGTCCGCAAAACCAATGCCAGCGAGACGTTCCAGCAGGAGTGGGAGATAGTGTCAAAGGCCAAGGTTAGGTCAAGAAGGACATGGATTTATATTAATAGGAGGCCGGAGTCAGCTGCACAGAGGAGGTCATTTGTGATTTTTACTAGAGCCGTTTTGGTACTGTGGTTGGTACGTAATCCAGACTGAAACGGTAAAAAGTAGGTTGTTGGAATTTAGATGATTGAGCAGTTAAGAGGCCACTACCCTCTCAATTCTCCTCTCTCAATTGTTTTTCAGAGGAAAGACAGGTTGGAGATGGGGTGGAAGTTGTTCAGGTCATTGGGATAAGAATTTCTTTTCTTGGGTGTGGGTGTCATATCTGCAATTTTAAGGGTGAGGGGTACAAAGCCAGTGGCGATAGAGGAATTAATAGTGTCAGTGAGCATGGGAGAGATGGAAGGAAGGTATGTTTTGATGAGGCTAGTGGGCAAGGGATCAAGTTGGCATGTAGAAGATTTGGAGTTCAGGATAAGTTTAGCAATGGAGTTTTCAGTAGCCAGAGTGAAGTCAGAGAGGCAGGAAGTATAGGTTGAGCCCAATGAAGTGTTCATCCACAACGTGTTCTCAGCAGGGGTGGAGGGTGATGTAAAAATACTTTACCTGATTTAGATATGTATGTTTAGAATTCTTTGTATATCAAAAGGGTGCCTCTGGATTGCATTTACTGTGCAGATACCAAACGTAAAATGGTCTGTGCATGACCTTGAGACTGTAAAAGGTTGTCTCTAAAGACTCTGTACTACTGTGCTGAGTAGGAGTAAGTCAATAGCTGTAGTACTCCCATCTCTCTCCCTCTCCCTCTCTCTATAGATTGTTGATTAAAGGTTTTCTGCCAATCCAGGAAAGCATTTCTTTTTCCAAGCATGAAATGAATTGTCAAGGTCAGTAAATTATGCAATTAATGTGTTTTATTTTTCATTGAATTTAGAAAGCTGTTGATTGGACTCAGGCAGTGAAAATCTGGACACTTGTAATATGTATTTTATTATTTGCTGTTGCTAAATAACAGGTCACTGAACCTGTGATGGATTTAATGATAGTCTTGGGTTACATCCCAGGTTTTAAAAAAGGCTGTGTTCTTAACTTCACCACACCATTTACTGTGGCTTTGGCACAATCCCTTTGTAATTTTGTTTAAATGTAAACAATTGTTATGTGAAACAATCAGGTCAATATTGCTGTCTGTGATAAGCCAGATAGATATACAATGACCTGACAAATGTCTTGAGGAGGCTATGTTACTCACTATGATACTACACCACAGCCAATAAATCTTGGTGTACATACTTTAGTTCACAGCCCAAAGTTTACAAATGGAATTGAACCTGACCAACTAATACTTTATGTTGCGGATCTTGTGCATCTCTTAAGATTTGTCTCCATGCCATGCTGCGTTGATGCAGTAAGGCCCAAACAAGTATTGAGTGCATAAATGAACATACTTTTCAGAAGGTTGACATTTCTATTATAAATCCTTTTTTTTCTTATTGGGCTTATGTCATATTAAATAATTATATTACATTAAATATTAATTATATTAAAACAAAAAAAGATATTAAATATTTCACTTTATGTGTAAATAATCTAGAATATAAAGCTTTACATTTTCAATTAAATAGCAGATTTTAATTAACTTTTACACAATATTCAATTTTTGTTCTTGTAGTCAGTTATGGCATGGAAGTAAAATGACATGAAGTAAGCACACGTATTTAATGATTTATAACAACACTGAAAACTGTTCAAGGTTCACTATACTCTGTTAAAGGTGTTTGGGCATTGCTGTCAATTCAACAAACATGAAACATTCCCACTGTGGGGTACATATGACATTACTTTGGAATGACCGAGCCATTATTTTAATATCTCCAATGTGCAAGCTCATAACAAATGAAATGACACATCTTAGCACAGGCACTCACACTCAGATACTGATTCCCTGAGGATATGATGTACAGCTTCTGGTTTTGGAGATTTCTTGTGTGTACAATAGACATTATATAGTCTATTGTACACACAAGGTGTAATTGTCTAATTGTCAATAGAATTTGACAGAAAGCCCTATGGCATGTTTGTGTGCGATGCCTGTCCTTCAGTTACTATTATCATCAGTCATTTAATAATATGTGCTGGGACAAGGGGCAAGAAAGCTTTTTAAAGCTTTTTACATACAGTAAGATCTCTCTCTCTCTCTCTCTCTCTCTCACTCTCTCTCTCTCTCTCTCTCTCTCTGTCTATCTCTCTCTCTCTCTCTCTCGCT
>JAOEGT010000005.1:2591761-2621499 GCA_025447795.1 Speoplatyrhinus poulsoni
TGAGTGTACAGCATCCTCCAATATTCTACAGCAGGGGTTGGCAATTAGGCCTATGTTTAGCCTCGGGCCAATTTATTTCTCATCTATTAGCCTGAACATAATCAAAGGCAATTTTAAAAGTGCGGATTATATATTTTTTTTAAAGGACAGATTGTGCGCTATTGGAGACATGTTTGCCTAATGAGCTGACTGAACTGTGTTTTATTTACACCTTTTCACGTGATGTAATTTCAAACAATACATTTAGGCATTTACATTTATATCACATAAGGTGGCTATATTGTTGAATAAAGTTTTTCACAGTTTTAAATCAGGCCTAAATATTTATACGGACCGAGCCAGGCACAATTCTGTCCTAGCCAGACCTGTAACCGCAGCTTTATAGCTTTTTGAAGACGAACCTGAGATGCGTTCAGAATTGGCGAACATTCGTGAACATATTTAAAGTTTTCTGTCTACTTTGCATTTTTTTACAGCCATACAACCAAACATAACTTTCATGGGCCCGTGACTATACGCTGCGTACCATTACCATCACTCATTGATTGATTGGGATCAAATTCATTTTGATTGAATGAATAAATGGTATATTGCACACCATGCTGGATGGTGATTAAAAGACAAGATGCATGTTTTTCCTCTACAGTGATTAGCTAGGAGCAAAGATACAAACGCGCTAATGAAACGATAAGAAAAGCACAGATGCAACTGCCAAGAACTTTTCTATCTTAAATCTTTTGTTGTAGGATAGGTCATTCTAACTTTTCAATGTTATTTATGAAGACGATTTGGAATAAATTAATTAATATATTGATATCCTCAGCAGAATAAAAAAAAAAAAAAAAGTGTCGCAATGCCTGCTCAATGTCTGTCATCCATCGGCGATGGATGATGTCATCGTCTATTCGCCCAACCCAATTGGTTATGTTTACACCTAAAGAAAATGTTTATGTATTATCTTTTCTAAGCAAATTATGTATCTGTCTCAGGTAATCTACTTTCGCCAAGGCCATGAGGCCTATGTGGAGGCTGTCCGTAAGGGCGATCTCTACCCCATCAACCTGGACAAACAACCCTGGAGGAAGATGGAGCTCAGAGTAAATGATAAATGATAAACAAATGATAAATATCTAGTTTTCTAGAATTTTGAAACCATTGCTTCACGCTAATTTTTGATTAATGTTTCCCAGGACCAAGAGTTTGTGAAGATTACTGGAATCAAATATGAGGTGTGTCCTCCAACACTGTGCTGTCTCAAGCTGACTCTCATCGACCATGGCACTGGCAAGATCACTGATAAGTCTTTCTCTGTCAAGTAAGGAATCTTGTGACCGTTAACTTGGCTCCTCTTTACTTTTTAAAACGAGCAGCTCGCCTCTAATTGTTTGTAGTTATTGAAACATTTACTGAATTTCATCAGGTACTGTACTTGCAGAAATAAAGTGTTTGCACATGCAATTAAGTGCAATTGATCACTCTAGTTTGAATTTTCCTACAGGTATCATGACATGCCAGATGTAATTGATTTCTTGGTGTTGAGGCAAAATTATGACGAGGCCCTTCGGAGAAACTGGCAACCAAGTAAGTCTGAACATGGGTTCAGCACATATAACTGTCAGGACCCACATAATCCAACCTATGTCGTTTAACAGCATCATGTGAATCAAATGAGTAACGGAGCAAAATGCTTATCTGTTAGGGGTGTCAAGTGACGCTGATGTATAATGTGTGCAGATGACAGGTTCCGCTCTGTAATTGATGATGCCTGGTGGTTTGGGACCATTGTCTGTCAGGAGCCTTATCAGCTGGAATACCCAGACAGTCACTTCCAGTGCTTCAAAGTCAGGTAGAAATACTGTTGTTAACTATGATTCCAATACCAGCTCACGTGCAACCTTTAATAAATGTAGGCCCCGTCCTTCCATCATTGCATTATATGAAAGTGTTTTGTTGGAAATTGTTTGCTATAAAAACCAAGTGTACTAATATTTAGACTGTGTTTTTGTGTTGTGGCTAGATGGGATAACAAGGAAACGGAGAAGCTAAGTCCTTGGGATGTGGAGGCTATTCCAGACGATGGTATTACTGAATAATTCCTACCGGCAAAACCCACACACATTAAGCTACATTACACATGGAAACCCCTTGATGACACCGTGTAAACATGTATAACGGCTGTGCTCCTCAGCCGAGCAGCCAGAGACGGAAGGAGGCGGGATCCCGGTGACTGCAGAGGAGATGACGGAGTTGATGTACAAGCCCCTGCTGGGGGAGTGGGGCGAGAGGAGCAGGGACGAGGAGTGTGAACGCATCGTGGCTGCCATCGGCCAGCTCATCACTGTCGGTTTGTATGCGTGCGCGCACGCACACACCCACCCACCTTCGGCGTACGTACTTCACATGATCACCCACTGTCTCACTCACTCCATGCTTTTGTCATGAGCTTGTCCTAATTTCCACCGCAGTGGGAATAATTCACTCAAACCAGGCCTTACCGCCTCACAGCCACGCTCATTCATCTCCAACCCTGCTCTTGTGTGTCTTCCAAAGAGATTGCAGCTCCATTCTCTGGCCCTGTGGACACAGTCCAGTACCCCACCTACTGCACGGTGATCGCCTACCCCACTGACCTTGGAACCATCAAACACAGGCTCATGAACAGGTTCTACAGGTCAGCATGTGGTGTTCTCCCAACGGTTTCTCAATTACATTAAAGCCTTGGTTATATGGGCAGGGTTGGCCGGGGTTCAATTTGGTTTTCAATATTAGGGGTGTAACGGTATGGGTATTCGTATCGATCCGTTTCGGTACAGACATTGATTCCCTGCATGCATGTTGAATGGTATGGTGCGAAGCTAGCATAATGCAGAACCAAAATTCAGAAGCGCAAGTTTCACACAGAGACTCTGAGCCTTGGCTCAAATTTGGCCCACCTGTCATGCTTTCGAAGCAGCTGCGTGGTGAAAATGTTAAGTGTTGGATCCGTAAAGTATTGTGTGTCGGCATTGTTCTACATTAAAAACCATTTCACAATGCAAACGGAACTCAAGTTAGTTTTTTTTTTTCTCCTCATATGGACTGCCATGCACGCGAACTGCGCGCAGATAACCGACAAATTTTTACCTGTCCCGCAGTAGTTGGTGTAAGTAACTAGCTCATAATACATTTTGCATTGATGTAACGTGTGGGGGTGAGAGTGCATATACCCTCCTCCACACAGGTGCACAGTAACTATAATAAGTTTGTGTGTGTATACGTGTACTGAAAATGTACCGAACCATGACTTCTGAACAGCGGTGTGAACTGAACCATGAGTTCAGTGTACCGTTACACCCCTATTCAATGTTTCTATCCAGGTTGAATATTGCAAAACATCTGAACTTAGTCAGACCAGTTCAATCAATAGGTCTATAAAGGTAGTTATACTTCCACTTTTCCACTTCCACAGGCGCCTATCTGCATTAATTTGGGATGTCAGGTACATTGCACACAATGCCCGGACCTTCAATGAGCCAAGGAGCAAGATTGCCCACTCTGCAAAAATCATCACGAATGTCCTTCAAAAGTTTGTGAAGTATGTAGGCTTCCAACTCATCATTATGATTAGTGCTTGGCATGCATGCATACATACCTTCTTTGATCTTATACAAAGTCTTTTCTAATTCCTCAGTGACCCAAGCTGCACAGATGTTATGGATATTTACAATAATGTTGATGATATGGATGATGATGAAGATGAGGTAAAATGGACAGAACATTTGCTTTAAGTTTTTCATATTGTGATATATGAGGTTCTTTTACAGTTATAAAAAAGTTTAATGCACAGCCTAATTCCTTGAACCTACCAGATTTATTATATACAAGTGACTATTTACTTTCACTCTATTTACTTTAATTTAAGAACAAAAAAAATATTAAAACTGACTTTTCCAGGACGATGATGGTGATGCACCAGGCACGTCCAGTGTACAAAGGCTACGTCAGGTGAATATAAAACATTTGTAATGTATAAGGATAGCCACACATTGGATTTTAAAGTCTAAATAATTAAAATAAATAATCTAAAGAAATATTTGGTGGGGGGATATATATATATATAATTCCTTTCTTTCATCAAACATTTCTTTGAAGTCTCTCTTATCGTTCTGTGTGATGATTTTTCTGGTACTTCTGCACTAGCCTGGTGTAACCAGACCAAATATTCACTTCACAAAAATGGTCTGGCCACTCTCCACTGGGAAGTGTTAAGTCGTTGCCTTCTACTGGGTGTAGACTTTGGTTAATTTAGAAACTATTGGACAGTGTTTAACCAATCGGTGTCGGAACTGTTTTGATCAGCTCATCTAGCTCTACCCCCATTTAGAAACACGCCTTCTCATTAACTCATCAACTTTGAAAATGCGAACAGGGTTTCCAGACTATAATCTCAGCAAACAATTGATCTGAGAGCATTTAGTCGGGCGTAGCCAGGCTACTTCTACACAGCCCTGGCTCTGTAAATAAATAAATAATAAAGTGGTGCAGACTGCACACAGCAATACTCCAATATTTCCAGTTGATATAAATTATTCCTATCATAAAAACGTAGACCAGTGGATAGCGTTGAATCAGGAAAGCAGGCTTTAATACAATGGTGCACAACAAGGGAGAAACTTATGGTTTCACAAAGTTCCACCACACATCTGAGTAAACAAAGGAAAGTCTGCAGCTTTATAGTAAGTTACAGGGAAGATAACAAAAGGGGAACAATCATTCCCACCCCATAGGTAAAAGTTAATTTGGTTGAGAGTGCAGCCTTTATCTGCTTAACCTGCAGACACCACTTGGTATCGGGGAATACAATGACACAGCCATATGCTGCCATCCGGTCTGTAGCTGGGACAATTGCTGGGTGAGGTTGAAGTGGGCAATACATGTAAATTAAGCACAGCCTTTGTCTGTGGCCAAGTGGTACATTTAGGCATCAGATGCACAGAGCACAGGACATTCAGCTAAAGTGGTTACTTAAGCGTGATATGCACATAGGATGACTCGGCAATTGCTAGCGCCAAGTACTGTTTACTGAACTGATGAACCATAATTGAATAATCAAACCAGAACCATTTGGTGTTGGCGGAGCTTCTGAAAGAAAACCCTATGGCATTGAAGGGAGAGGTTTTCAGTTCAAATATAATTACTTTGTATACCTGTAGCTGCCTTTTAACTATAGCAATTAAATATGCCAATAGGGGCAAATAGGAGAGCTTGTATTGGGCGCTTGTTCCGGCTTACTAATAAGCCAATAGGTGTGTCTGTTGGATATTGTCAGTGCTTTATTTCACAGCTGAATTATAAGTGCTCACATCAGGTGGACGACGACATTGTTAATATTCCATAAAGTTTCCAAGCAACGTTTTAGGCATAATTCACTGACATGACATTGACACTGTAAGAAAATTCTAAGTCTTCCCGTTCTACACACCTGATTCAATTCCCCCGGCAGGTTGTTTTAAAAACTCTTCCCTCAATGCTCCACCCAGTGTACAAAATAAGAAGTACATGGTAAAACCCTTAATTTGGCTTCAACAATAAATTGATATCAGGAAGTAATTTAAAAGAACATGGGGTACCGGTACTATAACTTCGTGAGGTTTGAAACTATAAAAGTTTTGTATATTTGAATGAACTCTTGATTATGTTCTTCAATATGTCTTTATACACTGAGTTCAGTTTGTTTTCTCTATCCATTTCTTTTTCTTTTGTGCCTTTGGCTAAGTTTGTGGTCTAATTTGAATGACAAGGAATAAATGCAGTGTGGTGAAGGGTCGTATGCACCATGTTATTACGACTTTGCTTCTTTCTCTGCTCCATGCTGTCAGCAGCACTCGGTAGAGGTTTTGCCAGACAGAGATGCCTGGAAGCAGCAGTGCAAGGGTCTGCTCAACTACATTTTTGAGTGTGAGGACTCTGCACCTTTCAAGCAAGCTGTGGATCCAGCTGTATATCCGGTAAGTCTCAAAAGCACACCGTCACTTTAGTGCAGGGTTTTGTTACACTGCACCAAACGTTACCTAAACAATGTTTCTCTGCGGTTTCTGTCATCAAAGCAACAGTTTTACCAAGCCTGCCACATTTGGTTATCACATTCTGCTTCACTCCAGTGGTGTGTGTATTTTGTGATCATCTCTACATTGCTTTTGCTGTGTCTCCAGGACTACCTTGACATCATTGACACGCCGATGGATTTGGGCACAGTGAAGAGGACACTAGAGGAAGAAGGCTATGAGAACCCTGTTGAGCTTTGCAAAGATACACGTCTGATATTTGCCAATGCGAAAGCCTACACTCCCAACAAGCGTTCAAAGGTACAGCCCCACAGGTTATTTAATGGAGGGATTCATAAATAAACGGTTGGAGTGGTCCACCTATGAATTACAACTATCGGTTAGTTCAACAAGTATGTTGCACTGAATCAATTACATCAATGGGTTAAACACACATTTTGTTACACTTCTAAGGGTTATACATTCCATTTTTAATACACATTATAAAACACTAATGAATATAATTTTTAAAATACAATGCAACAATGTTATCTTTTTGTGTGCTTTAGTGCTGTACCAAACAATTATACTGTGATTGTTTAGTTTTTTTTGCCGATTAATCTAACGCACACATTTTGGTTATTGGTTATAGTGTTGTGCAGTCTGCACCACTTTGTGTGCCTTATTACGAAGCCAGGGCAGTGTAGAAACACTAGATTGTTTTCTGCACATAAAGAGAATGGGCAGCTAGCAGACCATGAGCAGATATTTGCTTAACTTCAGTGTATTATCTTACAATCACTGACTACACATTTAACTGGTTTTAATACCTTAACATAACATCTCTAAAAGTCTTTACCATTAAATCTGCAAGAGCTTGTTAAAAAGGAATTATGTGCATTATACATTTATCAAATGACAATATAATTCTAATCAATTTCAGGAATACGAAAACATTGTGCAACCTCAAGCTTAGCAGTCCAACAAAATCATCTTGCAGTTAGGGCTATCGCGATAACCGCAAAATTGCAATACCGCGGTGTTGCTAACCCAACCGCAGGCCGTGGAAAGCAACCACCGGTACCGCAAACCGCAATGTTTACTTTTTTTTTTTTTTATGAGGCTAGCCCATCAAATATGACGTCTGATCTAGGGCGTGTGCGCTATCTAAGCACAAATTCCCTCAGCCCCATATTAGCTGGTTGTAGTCTCTTATTATAATAATAATAATAATAATAATACATCCATGGTTGTAGCCTTTGGGAATGTATGTATTTACAACACTCAAACGTTACGCTTTACAGCAGTTTACTACAGTTTAGTAAAGTACTGTACTTAGTCTGGGAAGCGCATCATGCATCGCAGACACACTCGAGTGATTCTTTTGGGACATATCTGTATTTCGTGTGGGAAAGAAAATGGAATATGTTGTCCCCTAATCTTTCTGGTTGTTAAACCGAGACTGTGCCATCACTTCTTTCTGTCTACATGCTACCTAAATCAAGGCGCTGTACCGTAGGCTACGCATCTGCCGGACAAAGTTTCATGTGATTACCAGTAGGCCTACTAAACTGGTAGAAAGCACATGATGTTGCACAATTGTCTCACCACGGACTGAGATCACGTTGTCTATAAATGACCCAGAATCACACTATTTCGGAAGCTCTGCGCAACAAACTTGACCATTCAAAACAAAAACAAAAAAATAGCAATAATACCGCAGACCGCGGTATTGGGCCACCCTTAATCACCGCAAGTACATTTTCTTCACCGCGACACCCCTACTTGCAGTAAAATGTGTGCAATTTGAGTAACACTAATTCTAACATGAATAACTAAAACTAGTGCTTTCTTAATCAAATCTAACACACCCACCAAAGCAGATGCATGATCTCATTCTCTCCCTTCAGACTCTCATGTTAGGCTGTTTTAGGACAGTTAAGTAATACTGTAGAATCAGACCTCTATGACAACACAACAAAAGCCATATGGTCTGCAAGTTAACGTTTGACAACACTGTCAGATCGGTGAGATTGTAGAGCAGCGGGGGTAAAAACCAAGCGAAATGTTTTTATCAGTAGGCTATATTGCTTGTAGTCTATAAATCCGCGAGACGGAAAATGAAGCGTCCGTCGGTGTTATAGCATGCAGTGCTTTTAACAAGGCAGTGAGTGACAGCACTCGAACACTGCAGATCAGTGGAGCTGTGATCGCTGTGCATTGCTCTGCTAATTCGCTTTGCGCTTGGAGCGCTTTCACTGCGTTCCGCAATGTTTTCGTTGATGCTTTAGTACAAATGTCACGTGTTTCATCTAGCAGAGCGTTGCTAACATTGTTTAATGCTACTGGCCTGGTATTTACCATGACGCGGACTTTTAGCCAGGCCAAGTTGATCTACAGAGACATCCGTGGATGTATTGGGGTAGGTAGGCTACACACACCATGATGCTAGACACATTTGTCGTCTTTTGGTTTCAGGAAGACTGGGCGCGTTCACAGGGCATTAATGCCCTGTGAATGCCCATTAACGGGACGGTTTATTCAGATCAGAGTATACAGTTTCTAGGTATATTGACAAGTCAATGGTACTTTTTGCATATCGACGTATTTACGTAACAGGTGATGTTGGTTATGTTGACTAATCGTCCCAGCAAGTTGTTGAAGTTGTTTCTGTCAATTCAAAGTCTTATTGTTTATTAGATTTACAGCATGACCCTACGCCTCTCTGCCTTCTTCGAGGAGAAAATCCGAATAATCATATCGGAGTACAAAACGGCGATCAAGAGCAGCGAGAGGCTCCGCCGCAGCCAAAGGTTCCGGAAGAAGCAGCTGGATCCAAACGCCTCCAGCACCAACCTGTCCAGGTGTGCTCTGCCTTCCCTGGTTTTCCATTGGCCTTTTACACTAATCCCATGTCTTAAATTGAATGATATAGAGAGCCGAAGTCACGTCCGCGTTATAGGACCTTAGTTTGGAAAATATATCTATGGTAGTCAACGGCGAGAATAAAATATTTTTTAGATCCCGTTTGCTTTGTTACACAAAGCACACACATGTTTGAATATTTAAAAAAGAAAATGTTTTGAGTCAAAGTTTGTTGTTCATTTGTTGAAGTATAAGAGTGAAAATGTGTAATTAGTAAGACTACAAACCCCGTGTCGCGTAAGTGTCATGACGTTGTCGCGCCACAATCCTCAAGCCGAAGAGAGCATCGTTTTTGGCGATGTGCGAGATGAAAGCTGTAGTTCACTGAGCGGGTTCACTTTCACACAAAACTAAAGATTACTTTCGTCATCTTTTATATAGAAGCACATCATATGTATACTTCATGTCAAAATTAAAACTTTTCTAAAAATAATAGTATTCTCGCCTCTTGACTACCATGCATATTTTTTCCCAAACTAATGTCCCATAAAGCACAAGTGACCGGCTCTCTATAAGGAAGACGCATGTGTAATTCCGTTAATTGATGATTTTAAAATAAGAACTTTCCCAGCACATTCTATTATATTTTACTGGTCAAAACTAAACTTGTGTTTTACTTGTCTTTCCTTCAAGTCAAAAGAAAGCTGCTGTCAAAACTCAGGTAAAAGAGGAATCGACGTCACTGGCCAAATCTACCTCATCCAAAGTGTCTGATTCTGAGAGGGCCAGGAGGAGCCGGGCAAGTAGCATCTTGGGCCGCATGTCCTCCTCAGAGTCCTCCAAAGCAGCTTCATCTAGCGCAGGTAAATTAACCTCCTTCCCCCAAATGGACATAGTGCTGGCCTTACCGCTGGGGATGCATCATGTGGGGAATATAATGGATGGATGGATGAAATTAAGATTTAAATAAACATAAAATATAATTTGGTTCAAGCCATTACATCTGTTCAGATGTTTAGCATGCAGGCATTGCAGTACATGCTAGATGTTCTTCTATTAAGAGTCTGAGAGTGAGCGCAAGCCGCCATTAAGGGAGTCTGAGGAGAAGAAACGAGCGGGAACCTTGCGCCAACATCAGGGCAGGGACGCCAGAGGGAAAGCAAGAATTACACGAAAAAATGGGCCCAAGAAGAAGAGTAAAGGTCTGGATTAATTTCACGTCATAACTGCCACACTTTATTGTGTTGTAGAATAATAAACCAAAACACTGGCTTAATATTCCATAGGAAATGCATTGCCCTCATGTCGGGTGCAATCGCAGCCCTAAAACAAAAATCCCATTTCTCTTAACTGCTAGCCGCGGACAGCGAGTATGATGAGGAATCCACCAGTCAGAGCGAGGAGAGTGAGGAGGGCGGGAGGTCGTCGCGCTCCTCGTGCCGCCGCTACCCCAGCAGGACCCAGAGCAGCAGAAGCACACGGCTGACCAGGAATAGTGCTGCTACGGAGAGGAGCCGCACCGGTCAGTACCATCAACCTGTGACTGAGGTGTCCACCTGAGGTGCGTTCAGAATTGGCCAATGTTTGCGAACATTTGCAAACATATTTAAACAATGTTGCGTTTGCATTGTGTTCGCCGCAAATGTTTGCGAACAAAAACGAACGGTTTGAGGAGGTAGTTCTCGGCGAACACGCGTTGAAGCTGGACGAAGGGTGACAGTTTAAATCTAATATTTTTGAAAAGTTTACACAAATCGTAAAAAATTCAAGTTCAAAGCAAACATGTTCGTCACGAGTGTTCGCCACGGTTTGCCAATTCTGAACGCACCTCTGATGTCTAGTCCACACCTACACAGCTATTTCTAAATGCCTAGCTTTTTTATCCATACGCAGTGTATCACTAAAGACACTTTTTGCTCAAAAACTGTATTCAGTGTTCACTTGAAGACAGGGAAAGCTGAGTTTTTGTCTTGTAACGTCCGCCTGTGTCCCATTATCTCCTTTGTTTGAAGTCTGAGTGTGCGCCATTATATTCTGTGTTGACACAAGGCATTTTTCCTCACAGGCTTAAAAGCATCCAGTTGCGTTTTCAAGTGGATGATGTTTAAAATGGAAAATAGTTTAGAGGAGGAGTTTGGACCTGGGAAGTGTTTTATAAGGGGCCTTTCACCAGAGTGTGATTGACAGGCAATCTGAATAATCAAAAAGCCGAAATGTTGCTATGCGTGTATCAAGAATCATATCAACTGGAATAACTCTCTCTCCATCAGATTTGTTCATGTTAAACATATTCGTTATGAAAATGTCAAAAGGATGATTTGTAATGGGACATGTAGACAACATAAACAGCAGAAATCCTGCAAGACAGACTGGATTTAGCCTATAGATCTTTCAATTTCCTGAAGCCATGCAGAAACACTCAATGGATTTGGATTAGTGGTGAAACGGATCGTAGTTGGTCCACGGTTCAGCACGCACGTGAACCGCGGATCAATTGCAAAGTTTAGCCATTATTGTGAGTTTTACTGCCGCTGTTAATTTTTAATGCAATGATTCCTTAAATCTCCAGTTGCAGCTAAGACGAGACACATTTTCAAGCGCTGAATTTAGAGTTCTCACGTGATCGAGGCATGTTGAATCCCAACCAATAAAAGCGGAAGGCTCGCGGTAAGCATACTTGGAGCTAAAGTGCCAGCGTTTTCCATTGTCTATTCTCAACAGTGCTTTGGACGTTGGATTGTACCTGCCCTGCCGGTACTAATACGGATAATTAATCAGCTTTGCGTTCATTGTGCTCGAGTGTGATGCGAGCTATACTATTATTGAATATCAGCATGCCTGTGATTTTCTTCGCGTGTAATATTGCTTTTTAACAGTTACTGTATTTATTTGTTAACAGATTAAGAATAGTTTGTTTAATACATTTGGCTAAGCCAACATGGGACTGAACTGTTGCCCAGCAGCAACACATTTTCTTGCAGGTCGACACGCTATTTTTTTTTCTTTCCTCCGTCTTTTCCTGGCGACCATTCATTATATTTATGGAGATATGTATAGCTTTGAGGTGTGAAGTTTGTTACATTCTAAGATAATGATCATTGATTAATTAATGGCTATTAGATCTGTACAGTCTTCAAGTTTATATAAACATTGTATACAATATTTTCAACATGAATGTAGCAGCTGTTGGAATCCTGGGTGGTTCTCCTACACCAGTTCCTGCGTGTTCTTTTATGGAGTTTAAGTAGGAGGAAACGATGTGTCCAAGTTTAACAAAATCAGCTTTAATAATAATAGTAGATCAAAGATACAATTAACAGAGCTCTGGACCACTTCTTTTCCCTGACCGACAACATGCAATATCAGCAGCTGGAGAAGTCTGGTCCTGACTGTGCCTCGGCCCATTGGTAATATTCTAGACAGTGGTTTCCCTATCTGATCTTGATTGAGCATCATTGGCCCTCTCTCCCAATCCTTGAGACCCACGCCCGTTTCTCTCCTCCTTCTGGGTGTCGCTGCTGGGGAAGATATCTGTGAACACACTCTTCACCTGTCTTCTGTTTGCTGACAGTTTGTTTGTCAGAGTGCTGTTCCTATCTGTTTCCCTGCTCCTTGCTGACTCAGCACTTTGTTACGCATAAGACAGTCTAATTCCTACAATAGTGTGACACACAATACCGCTATAAGGATATCTAAACTGATTAGCATAGTCGCCGGGGAGAGCTGACGTCATCGAGACCAAACGTGCCATACGCTGACCTTGAGAGATAGCTGACTCCACTAGTTTTCTCCTGTCTTGCACAGCCCCTCAGCACTTGTTGTACTTTTCCTGTGTTTACTTTTAAGCAATAACATAGCACACTCTTAAGCCCTTATAAGAATATCTAAAATGTTAAGCACAATTTTCTACACAGCAGACAATTATTTTCTATGTAAGATATAGTGTAACTAAATTTCTCCCTGATCAGAGAATGACATCACACTCCCTCTGTGTGTGTTGTTATCCAAGCTCCTCTGTTTTGACGGCTGGTCCAGCCACCTGTCCATCTTTGTGTGTGTGTGTGTGTGCGCCTTGAGAGGATTGTCAAGCGGGCCTTTAAAAATGTGGGGGAGCTTCACAAGGAGTGAACTGAGGCAGGAGTCAAGAGCCACCATGCACAGACGTATAAAGGAAATGGGCTACAACTGTCACATTACTCGTGACAAACCACTCCTGAACCAGAGGCAACACCAGAAGCATCTTAACCTGGGCTAAGGAGAAAAATTGAGGTCCAAAGTCTTCTTTTCAGACTAAAGTAAATTTTACATTAAATTTGGCAATCAAGGTCAAGTTGCTTGAAGGTCAGTGTAAAGTTTCCACAGTCGGTGATGATTTTGGGAGCCGTGTCTTCTGGGGTTGGTCCCACTGAGTTTCATTAAGTCCAGAGTCAACTCAGCCATCTACCAGTACATTTTAGAGCATGCTTCCTTCTGCTGACAAGCTTTATGGAGATGCCGATTACATTTTCCTGCAGGACTTGGCACCTGCCCGCACTGCCAAAGGTACCAATACCTGGTTCAAGGATCATGAGATTACTGTGCGTGATTGGCCAGCAAACACGCCTGACCTGAACCCCATAGAAAACGTATGGGGTCTTGTCAAATTGGAAGATGAGACAAGACCCAACAATGCAGAAGAGTTTAGGGTTGCTATCGAAGCATCCTGGGCTTCCATAACACTTTAGCAGTGCCACAGGCTGATCGACCCCATGCCGCACATATGCAGTAATTCATGCAAAAGGAGCCCCAACCAAGTATTGAGTGCTTGTACAGGAACACTTTTCTGAAAGTCTGTTTAAAAAAAAAAAAACTTTCACTGGTCTTGGGTCATATTCACATTTTCTGAGATACTGAATTTAGGAGTTTGATGAGCTGTAAACTGTAATCATAAAGATTAAAACATATATATATACAGGCTTGAACTATTTCACTTAGTGTGTAAAAACAATGAGTTCCACTTTGTCAATTGAATTATTGAAATTACTTAACTTTTCCACAATATTCTAATTAATTGAGATGCACATGTATTGTGCAATTAGTGCTTCAGAGGGTTCAGTGGACATTGTGAAAATTCAATACATTTTTACTGTACAAGTTTCCTCAAATGTTCAAAGACGTCCTTGAACTACATTCAAAGACATTTGCTCTGTTTAATGGGAGTGGCGAGTGTTGCTCAGTGAGGTATATTAAGTGTTGCCGCATATCTGGAACATGTTGGTGCTTTAGAAGTAGCCTAGTTGTGAGTAAAAAACAAATTTTTTCCTTTTCAATCAGTGTTCTTAATGCATTGCTCAATTGCGTGGGAGTATGCTTCCACAATCACTTTTTGACTAGTGGCTATTGTACAATGGTGTGCATGCGATATCTGTCAACTCTGTTCCTGTCTCGTTACCTTTTAGACGGCAGAGCTCAAGTGAACGGTTACAGTGGCAAGTCGTCTCTCAGGGAGACGCGTCGCCAATGTGATTCCGACAGGGCGACATCCCCGGGCACTGAAGAGGAGGAGGAGCAGGAGGAGGAAGAGGAGGAGGAGATTGTGGGTCGCAGGGTACTGAAGAGGAAAACGGCCAGGGCTGCCGTCAGCAAGATGAAGCTCCTCGACGCATCAGATGAAGACGAGGACGAGGGGGAGAGGCAGACGAAGACTAGGACTAGCAGCCGCTTACGGGCCAGTAAACGCACCGCAGTCATCCAGAGCAGCTCAGAGTCAGAGCAGTCCTCGGCACTAGGTGGGCAGTTACTTTCCATAGAAATGCACCTACTCAAGTAACGTGCGTTCTCTCTGCACGCTGAATAACAACATTCATTGAATTTGTTTTTATCATTGAGAATGTCGCCAGTGACGCAAGAAGGACCTGCACTTTGTTTTACTTGCCCGCACATCGATGACTCTCTGATTGCATACTTTCTGCTGACTTCTAGGTTCTCAGGACACCGAGTCGTCGGATGAATCTAAAGAGGATGGCGGGGAGAGCGACGCCTCTTTCTCCTCCGGGCGTGTAAGGAATGGCGAAAACAAAAGTCGCAGAACAAGGAAGCGTGCTGCCAAGGGAAAAGGTGAGATATTCCTCATGTTGTCAGATGTGAGTGCACGTGTGAGAAACATTCTAATTTAATTGGATTTATATGTAAAGTGATTTTCCCCCTCCTTTTCTCTTCAGATGTCATGTCTCATGTGAATGGTCATGCTACGAAGCATGACAGTTCGTCTGAGAAAGATGAGACTGAAGCGGAGAGCTCAGATGACGAAGAGGAAGCTAAAGAGGAAGAATGGACTGCTGCACCTTTAAAATCCTCTTCTAGCAAGAAACGGAACATGCCAGTCAGGAACAGTAAGCTGCCCATCAGCTCCGATGAGGACGATAAAGATCACAGTTCCCAGAAACATCCGCATCAAAACGGGAGAAGAATGCAGAAAGCAAGCCACAAAGACTCTGCGAAACGGGGTCAATTCCCATCCTCACAAAGCCAAGAACAACGAGGAACTGCCTCAGCTAAACGGGAAGCCACAGAATCAGAGGAACTTGGTAATACTCCAAATAGATCTAGTTCCCACAAGAGGCTAAAATCAAAAGACCATGATGAGATAGATAGTGGTCTCTCTGGTAAAGAATCTGAGGATGAAATTCACAACAAGAGGATGACACGAAATAAGGGTAAATCCAAACAACTGCGTGACCAGCTATCTGCTTCAGAGAGCTCTGAGAATGAATACAAGCCCAATAAGTCTAGGAGGAAACAGTCCACCGGCTCATCAGGCGAAGATTTCAATGACAAGCTGAATTGCCCATCAAATAGAAGGCCATGCCTTCGAGCCCTACCAAAAAAGAAGTACATTACTGATGATTCTCCCTCTGAAGAGGACTCCGCTTCAAAAAGCCATGGTAAACACAGGAAAGATAGAGGCAACACAGTCGTCAAAAAAGACGAATGTAAACGTGTGTCTACAAGAGTCTCTCCTGAAGAAACCAAGCTTCAGACGTCTTCCAAGAGAAAGCGCATCTACACCTCAGACTCGGAGGACAAGGACGATAGAAAGGCACCCAAAAATAAGAATAGTAAATTGACTAACGCAACTTCTGGCTCCTTCAAGCGACCCAGAAGGGAATCTCATCGCAATCTAAAAGAAGATGGAAACGGCCAAGAAGATACTGCCTCCCAACCTGGCTCAGATGATGGTGGTATTCGTTCAAGGACCGGGAGGATACACGCAAAGCGTCCAAAATGCAAAAAGGAAAGTTACAGCAGTAGCAGTCATAGTTCAGCCTTGGAAATCGATCAGTCTTCAGCCTCTGACAACTCATTGTCCAGCTCAGGGTCCCACAGCAGTCCAAAGAGGAGGGGTCATCAGCGACGGACTAGAGCCAATGAGAGGACTCCTGCCCACCACCTGAAGCAGAGCGGCCGGGGGATCGGCTCAGATGAGGCAGATAGTGACGAGTCATACGGCAAACAGCAGCGACGAACACGCGTCAACACGCGTAATCGAGGTAAACGGACAGTAAATTATCAAGATAGTGAATGAAGGATTTGGAGAATTTGTTTGCCGTAAGAATAATGGACACTAACTGAAGACACTTGATGGCCACATTATGGTAGTAGCACTGGAGTCCTCAAGCAAAAATGCTGTGAATCTGTTTCATTCAGGGATATTTATATTTTCTATGAAAAAATAAAATAAACATGCATATGAATTTAAATATGAATTTAATATGGATTTGAGCTGCTGGTTTTCAAGGATACAGAGCAAAATGCCACCTCCCATACTGCTTTTGTGATTTGGCCAGCAGAATAACCATTCTGGGGATGTATTGTCAGCTTGGGTGCTATCTAATATACCTCTGTTTAATCAAACATATTGCTGGCTTGCACTAAGATACACTGTAATGAGGTATTTCATACACTAGTTTTGCATTAGAAACTCAGGGGTCAACTAAGTTTACTGTAGTCTGAAGACATGCAATTGTTTTTGTAAAGAGCAAGGTAAGGGCAAGAAACAGTTCCAGAATGGCAGATGTCCAAGCACACTCACTAATTCATAGTTCACCATCGTTGACTACAGCACTCCTTTATATATCCACAAAAGCTTGATGAAAGCAAATGCTTAATGAGTCATTAATTGAGCCAAAATTAATTATTTTCCCACATTACTTTTTTATGGTTTTGTGATCAGTTCTAGTCAATAGATGTAAATATGTGATTTAAGGATTGCCTGAGGGATTATGATCATTCAGTAGCAAGATTTATATTTACATTGGAGCATTACGTTTTTGTTTTAACTACAATGTCTTGCCATATGTCAATAATTGGTACTTTTTGGTTTGTTGTACTTATGTCAAAATACTGTGATTTCTCATATTGGGAAGGCCTTTATTGTCGTTTTGTTACCCATATTCAGTATTGATTTTCTTGACTTTATTTTTTTACTCCCCCATCCTGCCTGTTAATTAAATGCAAGTGACATTTGATTTTGTTAATTTAGGGGAGGTTTATACATACAGATGCATTGTAATGTTCCTTAGTTTTTCATACTTCACCTTTTTATTAAACCGTTTAACAGGAAATCTTTAAAATCGATGTGGTTGTGGAGTGCAAATGAATGAGTTATTCATCCAGTTAATAAAGTCATGACTTTAAGATTTATTGTTTTTTGATATTTATTGAACCTGTGAGTTAATACACACTGGATGACATGGAAAAGTAAGTTAGAGGAAGCATTTCTAAATAAGTTTACTTCTGATTTCTCAGGAAGAACATTATAGTTAATGCAGACATTTCTTATGAATTTGCAATATGCATTTTCAAAATAGAATAATTATATATTATATAAATATGATACTGTAATGCAAATAAACATTGTTACTCTCCTTAACGAATAATGGAAATCAAAATAACTTTATAAATTGTATGCTGTTCCTGGCATATAATTAAAAATATCTAATTCAAAAGTATTGAATGTTGGATTATTACTATATCGTTTAAAACAATGCAGACTGGTGATGTGTGATGACCAAACGTAGCTCCTCCTCTCAGCATTTTCGACATAAATTTCAATAAAACAATTTGAACGGTAGCCTAACTTAAACATTAACATAAATTATAGACTAAATATTGTGTTATTGCTTTTGTATTTGCACATTGTTTCGTATCGACTTTTGAATTTCACGAAAATATCAGCCTGAACAGCATGCTGGATTTTGATCAGGCAAACTAAAGTGGACCGGTAGTCTGTTTACTAAGCTGACAAACAATAGCCTATTTGCGAAAACCTAAAGGCATCTTAGTTTTCCAGAGAATATGTCAAAAAATATGAACGCTATTAAATGTACTTTATACGTGTAATTTAACGGCGTAACGTTGAGACCTTACGGTTTAGGTTTAGCATGTCCTCTAATAGTCTATGTGAATGCAAGCTACATTAACAATTGAACGAAAGCAATATCAGAATTTTACATTTCGTTCACAATGTCTACATGTAGAGGATTGCTTTACTGTATAAAGCATAGAGGGATATTGTCATATATACGGAGAAATGTCACAACGTGGTCACCTGTCGGGGCTGCGTTCAACACCAAACCTCTTAGGAAACTGGACTTTTTCGAAAAAAACGTGGTTTGTATCAAAATTATCTTTGAGGCTAGCAGTTTCATCATGAAATTAGATGTAATGTAATTCCCATTCTTTTTCAACTCTAAACAGGGTTTGTTTGGAGTCCCAGAGTTGAGTTCCCCTGATGGATTTGAGATAGTCACGAAGACAGCTTTAAAGGACATTAAGCGCCTTGTGGACAAAACGTGCACAAGTCCCCCAGGAGTTGAGACTGTGGAGTCATTTGACCAGCTCTCAGATGGTTTGTGTAAAGTTGCTGATCTGGTAAGTTCAAAATGAAAAAGCCAATGAGACTATAACATTTGTTCAAATATAGATTGACTGAATATATAAACATTAACATGTTTAATATAAACCTTGTGAGTATTTAAGAAACTTACTTAGGCTAGTAATCAACACTAATTTGCTCTAGTCTGACTCAAACCATTTCAGCAAACCAGCTAGAGAAGGTGTCAGCTTGGTATCCATGACAATTCATTTCCTCCTAACCTGGTAATGGGTTATGGTGGGTATACACCAGTATGGCAGTGTGACTCGAGCAAACCACAATTCAATTATGTTCCATGGCACATTTGGCCTTGTAAGCATAATTAAATAAATAATAATTGTAGGCTATACTAAAGGTCTTGTCTGACACCAGATGTCACACTAAGCATCAGGCCAAAACGCATGCTTTGTGTACCACAAATGCACACGCAGCCGGACTGGTTAAGAAAACACAGAACAGAGAAGCTGAGATTTCGATATAGTACACAAAGAAAGTGTGTGATTTAATCATCTGCTCAGGATGCAATTACAGTACTCTACTATAATTTTTACATTGAAAATTGTTGTTTGTACTATCTTCATTTTTAGAATATTGTGTATACAGGACCTTTTAATATGATTGTTCAGACCAATTAATATCAAGTCGTCATTAGCGAGCTGAGGGAGGAATTTGCAGTTTTATTTGTGAACCTAAAATTAAATCTTTAATATTAAAATTAAAATGACTGCAGCTGGTTGATTTTCATTACTATTTTAAACATGTTCTATTAACATGCCGATTTAGTCCCTAATCCATCTGCTGGAAATTAAGAAAAACAATGAAAAGTCTATGAATAGTATATGTACAACACAACACTTGCATAAATCACTTCAGACAAAGTTGCAAAATTCCCAAATTTCCATGTTATTGCACAAAATATTTTAAATTGAGTAATATTATCTCTACGGTCACTATCTTGAAATTAAATTAAGTAATCATTCAAACAGTTAATATAATGAGATTTGTAGGTGTGATTAATGTCAGAGAATGAAAGAACATACTATATTGGTGTTTAATATGATAATTTTATCTGTCTGTATACAGGCTGACTTTGTTAAAGTAGCACATCCTGACACTGCATTCCGTGAGGCAGCGGAGAAGACCTGTATAGAGATTGGCACAGTTGTGGAGAAGTAAGGTTGTCAAATCTCTACTACAGGGTTGGAAAATAACATGTAATCAATTACATGTAATCTAATTACAAAAAACAGTAACTAATCCATTACAGTTACCAGATAAAATATACAGTTGATTTTTTATTAGATGATTACTTCTAGGACTACTTTCAAATGTAAAAGGAAAGTTTGCAGAAGAAAATGCATAAAACAATTGAATCTACTCGTATTTACCTTTCATTAACGTCAATCAATAATTGAAATAAAGGCCTACTTTAATATGATCCCCTGCGCAACATATACAGTAAAAAAATAGAAACATTTGGCGCGCTAATGCAGTAGTGATTATGTTAAATTTAGGTAATCCAAAAATTACGTTACTGATTATAATTTTAATCCGGTAATTAGTAACTGTAACGGATTACATTTAAAAAGTACAACCTACATTACCACCATATACCACAATGCATCACATAACTCTTAAACCAAAGTAGAAACCAAATATATAGGTTTATAATACCAAAACTACCTTTTGAGAGTAGCTATACTATACATAAGTCATTGCTTATTGGCATAATCATAGTTGTGTGGTATGGTTTGTATGTTTAATGTTTTATTTTAAAAATGTTATTGTTTCAGGCTGAATACTAATGTTGATCTGTGCAAGAGTCTTAAGACTTTGCTGGACAACCCAGGCATAATGGCAAAGCTTGACCCCGACACAAGGTAAGCGTGGGCGTCTCATTATTTGGCCTTCTCCATATCAATTATGTTGATTGTGTATTTTTGTGTAAATTTCTGTGCACTGTGTATTTATTAACTCTTGATTTCACACATCAGAAAAGGAGTATGTTCTATGTAAGTGTTTACGTAAGAGAGAACCCTTACCTTAGATGGTAATAATCTGTTTTCCTGTGCAGGAAAGTAGCAGAGCTCTTTATGTTTGACTTTGAAATAAGTGGAATACACCTGGATGAAACACTGGTGAGAGGGTCAATGTCTCTTCTGTCAAGGTTAAGTTAGAGAAAACACATCTTTTTATTCACACTATGTCAGAATACATACTTATCTGCTGATCCTTTTATTGTTTGCAGAGGAAAGAGGCTGTTGCCCTCCATGTCAAGCTCTTGGATCTTAACAATGAGTTTCTGATGGGCTCTCACATGCCTAACAGAATTGCAAAGTCAGCAATTCCTGAGCATTTGCATTGGCATTTTGCAAAAGAGGGAAGTTTCATCGAGATTGGTGGATTACATGCAGATTCCCCTGATGACTTGGTATGGTTTGGTGAATGGAGCAGTTCTCTTGTTTTTCAGCAGGGGGTGATGTTACTTACAGGCAATCTATTTATGTTAGGCCATCCTATAAATCATCCTACTGTGGATATTGATAAGATGTCTCTCATAATAATTCATAAATGTGTTCTTGCTTGGCATAATATTTGTTTATAAAAAAAATCTGCCCATGTGCATTACTTTTCTGGCTGTTACACAAGCTGTGCAACTATCATGTTCAGATGTTATTTCAACAGATATATTACAAATTGTCAAATTATTAGTTGTTACAAATGTATTGTTATTGTTAACATTATTATTATTTTTTTGTTTATGTATTTTTTTTATAAATGTTAATTTTGAACTGTTAATTACTGGTTGAGCTAGAAACAAATTGCTTAAGTTTGTTTGCCCTATCCTTTAATTCCAGGTCCGGGAGATTGCCTACAGGATTTACCTCTATCCAAATGCAAATCTAATGGAGTCTCTGGAGGACCTGTTGAAATGCAGGAATAAACTAGCCAAACTGGTGGGCTATGATTCTTATGCACACAGAGCTTTAAAGGGAACCATGGCCAAAACTCCAGGTACTATCCAAACAAGAAATGTAATGTATGTCTATTAGGAGACACAATTTTGAAAAATAAAAATGTGGAAATATTTTTCTACTGTCAAACAAATTATACAGCAAGAAAATATATTATTTCAGCAATTTCGTCTTTGTCTGTTGCTGATATAGAGCTAATGTTTGCCTTCAGTCTATTGTGAGCTTTCATCTTATGCCCATTTTATTGTCTTTGTAGAGACTGTCATGAACTTCCTTCAGCTTCTAACAGATAGGCTATCAGAAAGGTACAGTCTTATTTTACATAGTGTTTACAGGCATAATCTCTTCTACCATTGGCCGTGTATCAACTGCAAATAAAATTGCTAATAATTCATTTGATAGAGCACCCATTAGACAATTTACCACATTATAGGGTGAATTGGTTTTGCCCTGTTAACAGTCAAGTTATTTAATTGTTGTACTATACAGAACAGCAAAAGACTTCAATATGATGAGGGACATGAAGAAGAAAATTAACCCTCATAATTCTGTGAGTACTTGTGGATGTATGGTTCACAAAGGTCACATTATAACATTTAGCCTGAATCTGAAAAAGACACTGCAAATATAATATGCATAATATCATTGTTGCTCAACAATGTAACATATTATCTTGTATTAATGCTTGCATTTAATTTTCTTATGGTTATGATGTTGGTTTGTAACCCTTTTCAGGAGCTTATGCCATGGGATCACCCGTATTTCAGCGGTGTCTTGCGTGCCGAGAGGTGAGCATTTCTGCAACACCAGTGTTATTATGTTCAGCTAGCTGACATTCGATAAAGCCAACTTGATTTCTATCTCTGCAATGGTCTGAGGTTGTTGTAACTCCATACTGCAGTGATGTGTACAATGGTATTGTGTCCATGCTTTGTCTCGGGTAGCAGACGGTACAACAGGTGTCAGGGGAGAAGCATGGGAGTTGTATTCAGGAAAATCACAGTCTTCCACCAAGTGTCTTCATGATTGTATTGGTGTTGTAGGGTAAATATGAGCTTTTCCCTGTCCAGTCCCTTGTTTGATTTCAGTTGTCGGTTTTACTTAAATTTTTATAATTTTACTTTGTTCATACATTTACTAAGTTAAGGACATTTGTCAATTTCTCATATTAATAATAGTATGGTTGTGTTTACTCTTTTCCCTCCTTCCATTAAATTCTGCCATTGAGGAAAATGGCAGTGTGCTTGCTAATGTGTTTCCACTTATTTCTTTCCATCATACTTTGGTGGTGTTGGTCTCCGGTGGTTGGCAGGAGTCTCTGGAGAATTGAGTTCAGAAGGCTGTAAAAAAGAGGCTTCTTGCCCAGAACCGCTGCTACCGCTTTCTAGCACACACACACACACACACGTGTCAATGTCTGTGTGGGCGCGCGCGCGTGCGTGACTTAGTAGCTGTATTAGGCCCCCTGTTCCCTATCTGTGATAATGTGGAAAATGTGAGCTTTATATGCAAATAATAATTTTTTTTGTAGACTTTTATTACATACATGTTATGAACCAAGTTGGGGAAGGAATGTGATCTTGTCAGGATTAGAGCCATACCATGCCCGTTGATATATATATATATACACACACACACACACACACAGTATATATATATATTTTTTTAACATTAGGGGATATCTGCCCATCCTGAAGCACTAGAGTAGCCTGCAGCACAACATGTATAGTGTATATATAGTATAGAGTCCATGTGTTTCTTATATTTCAACAGGAAGGCCACCACATCAGCCTCTCCTCATCCCCACCTTTGATTGGGTTTTTAATTTAAAGCAGGATTTTCTAAGTGTGTGTTCTCTTTGGCAGATTTACTTACAACAGCAACAAATGTAATGATCATCTTTCAGTGTCAGGCAAACGTAAAGTATCAAAAGAGATCAATATGAATCTCTTGAAAATCCATTCCTGAAATAATGATGTATAATGAATAGTTATTTATGTGAATATCCTCCTGCCTAATGGTTTTTATTATGATCCCAGTGTGGTGTTGCATTTGTCAACAACATGAACCTTCAAAGGGATTGTGTGTGTGTGTGTGTGTGTGTGTGTGTGTGATGGTGGCAGGTACAACATAGAGCCCAGCTTGTACAGTCCCTACTTCTCCCTGGGAGCCTGCATGGAGGGCCTCAATCACCTCTTCGCTCAGCTCTACGGCGTATCCCTCATGTCTGAGCACCCCGGTGCTGGGGAGGTGTGGAGCGACGACGTCCGTAAGCTGGTACGCCCGACGTCTGCCGCATTGTGACGCGCCACGCCGTCATCGGGATTGCGTTTGTGTGTGTGTGTGTGTGTGTGTGTGTGTGTGTGTCTCTCCCGTGGAAGGTCCTGATGGATAAATGTCTGTTCCTGCTGCGTGCTTGATTCTAGGCGGTGGTGCACGAAACAGAGGGCTTGTTGGGGTACATCTACTGTGATTTCTACCAACGGGCAGACAAACCTCAACAGGTGAAGCGACCACTAAACCATTTTGGGCCACATTAATAACTGCGTTATATCCTGCAGCAAGTGGCTTATGCAGCTACACACGTTTGTAGTGTTATTACCTGGCCACTCGGGGGCAGTGTGATGCAAAGGTGGTTCCACCTGGCTGTTCCTTCTCCTCCTCCCAGGACTGCCACTTCACCATCCGCGGTGGGCGTCGTTGCCAGGAGACAGGCCAGTACCAGCTTCCTGTTGTGGTGTTGATGCTGAGCCTGCCGCAGCCCACCAAGAGCGCTCCCACCTTGCTGACCCCAGGCATGATGGAAAACCTCTTCCACGAGATGGGCCACGCTATGCATTCCATGCTAGGACGTACTCGCTACCAACATGTCACAGGTGTGGAAGGCCCATGTGTTCCACAGCATTATGCTGCATGTTGGGGTTACAGCAGAGCATGTCTGCAGCTAAAAGGGGATACTACACCAACACTTGTTTTCTCATTCGTATACTTGCAGACAGTTTATAGACTTTAAACAACGTTTTTTCAAAAGCTATTTGGGCGGTCATAGATACTGAGTTATGTATATCTTTGTGACAGAAGACATTTAGGGATAGTTATTGAACTTTAAATATTTATTGAAATTTATGCCACATGTCAGGGTGTAGCATCTTGAAAGTGTCAAATAAATCAGAGTAGAACTATTGCCATAGGGGAGCGTGCATTTCTTTAAGGCTATTATTAGTATCACTGAATTAAATGAAATTAGTCAGATAAGGTTGCAGGACACACCTTTGACAGTCTTCCCAGATGCGTCAAAACATGGCTTTTGGAGTAATGACAATCCGGTGTATATAGTGAAAGACTCTGTGGCAAGTTTAGACTGTTCTTTCAGTGTCATCATATTGACTGAACCTGATTTCTATGTAACTTATGAATCCCAAGTATTTCTAGATGCTAGAGCGTGTGTTTAATAAATGGCTTGTTTGTGCTATTATTTAAGTGCTATTGGTTAGGTTTGGTTTTGCTTCGGTCAATCCTGCTTAACTTCAGGATATTAAGATCAAATGAGCTGAGCAATGTGAACCTTTCTCCTAAAGGAACCCGATGTGCCACTGATTTTGCTGAAGTCCCCTCAATCCTCATGGAGTATTTTGCCACGGACTACAGAGTCGTCAGCCAGTTTGCCAGGCATTACCAAACAGGACAGGTATAACTGCAGCGTCGCCATATTTACATTAGAGACATTACACACATTGGCTGGCACATATTCGTGTGTAGTATAATTGTTTTAGTATAAACAATAGCTGTGGACACCCAAATTAACTAAACAGATGATTATAATTAAGGCAGGTTTAGACGCCTGCACATTACAGCTCACCGTCAGGCTAATCTCTGTGCATATTCAGCCTCTTCCAGAGAGTATGGTGGCTCGTCTGTGCGAGTCTAAAAAGGTGTGTGGAGCAGCAGACGCCCAGCTACAGGTAGTCTACATTCATCCCAGTATTATCCACGTGGTGTGCTTTTCAGTTTTACAACAGGTCCTATTGCGTGCGTGTGATGCCATCCGTCAGTTACATTTCATATTAAAACATAGCTGGCTTCTATCAGCGAGCTGGCACATATGCTGTAATACAGGATTAGCTCTTGTTTGCATATGATACTGGTGCAGCATTTGGTTTGAGCTTGCAGGTTCTACCAAACGATGCCCTTCCTCGCCTAACCTTGCCTTGCTGTTGAAATAGCTGTCACCTTTCCAGATATTAAAGACAAAATACTGAATTCTAAACTGATGTAAAAAATGTGTCATTTGACTGCTTATTTGAAGGAGTACTACACCGTGTGTGTTTCATATGCACACCAGTACGCTACAGACCTTATCTTGTAATCTGTAAACTGTGTTTCCAACGTATAAACACCGCTACCATTAGGTGAGACACTTAGCAGGAGTACAATGGTCGCAAGTGTGGCGTAAATTATTGCTTAAATAAATAATTAAAGAGAGATAAGCATTGAGATTTAAAGACCTGGGTTATTTGCCATATGTCAATGGGAAACCCTTCAAACTATGCAGTTTCAATATTTAACCTAATGACATAATAATCTGCTGTTTTATATATAATTTGTTTTGGTTTGGGGCAGGTTTTCTATGCAGTCTTGGACCAGATCTACCACAGCAATCCTCAGATATGTTCCACCACAGAACTGCTGAAGGAGATGCAGCACAAGTTCTATGGTTTGCCATACATACCCAACACGGTATGTGGCTCTGTGTATCTTAGTTTATATGGAATGTTTTCTTAACAGCCTTCAAAAACTGACCAAACTCAGAAATCAGATGACTTATACTGTATCTCTCTCTTTTTATACCTTTTACCAAGGCGCAGCACCGTTTAAGGTATTAAATATTTTTCAGAGGCTCTGCTAAAATAACAAATCCAAAGTATTCTTTGAATGAGCCCTCCCTTGGGGACATATTTTAAACTTGAATGAAATGGCTGTTTCCCCTTTGCAGCTGTGGGTGAGGGTATCAGGCCAGAAGGGAATTCAAAATCAAAGTCTGAGTAATGACTCAGATTGGCCCCTACAAATCATTGACTCAGGGCTATAATTACTCAAATGCCATCAGAAATATTCTTTCTGTTCTTGCGGTGGTCTCAGAAAAGCATTCTATTTCTTACCAGAGGTCCTACCACAGTTTCGACTGTACCCTGCCTTCCTTTTCAACTTTAAAACCACACTAAATGTTCTAACAGACATGTAGACCCACGGTGGCATTGCTCTCCTTATTCAAACATTCCACAAATGGTGAGATTGTCATTTGGATGTTCAGGTTTGCAATGTGGGGGACAGCTTCTGAGGGAGCACCTTATGGCATTGAATGGATTTCTATATTATCGATAATTCAGTTATCTGTTATAGGTTGCAGTGCAACCTATAACAGATTGAATAGATGTAACAACAATCTCATTGAATTTATTTTTGCCTCTGCCATTGCTTCCACTTGTCTTCACAGAAACACTTCTGAAGAATATGTTCCAGGCTAAATTGAACATGAGGACGGATAATACATTACAGAGAGACACACATTCTAAACATCAGGGTGATGGTGACATATGAAGTTTATAGAGGAGGGCTATCAATTTTCGCTGTGCAAACAGCTGTGAATAACGCGGACCACAGACCCTTGGGCTGAAGATAATATTTAAAAATAAGTTGCAGCTAGCGTGACATTCTGATGGCTATGTTGAGATTTCTCTATTATGTGTCTTGGCTTTACATTAATTAGGTCTAAAGGTCTTACCTTTTTTTTTTTCCTACAGAATAGGGTTTTTTGTTCACAGCCCAGTGAGTATAGATCGTATTCGTAGACAAAACGACCTGTTGTCCCATAGCACCATGAACAAAATCCCACCAGAGTTTGAAGAGAACAAAAATGTCTTTTATCTCCTGCTCGAAAGGTCTAGAGTGAAAGCCCATGCAGATATTGTCTGCATTTGTACACAAGGATCAAAGGGATATTTTGATGACACATGACCCACTCGAGTTCAAAAACGTTGATATTAATCATTTCCTGTCAGGGCTAATGATTTGACTGTAGACTAAAGAGGGGCTCTACAGTTGTTACTCACCGTGTTGTAAGAAATGCTTAGTTTGTCAAAAAATGTCTTTTGGACCCATATCTTATCTTTCACCTAATATTCTTTAAAAAAAAGTGGACTTCCTTCTGTTTAAAAAGTTTATACCCAGTTCATAGGTCTGTATAAGATCTCAATCTCAACTCTGTACTGTTTTTGAAAAGTGTTTTTCTGACAAAGTGAACGCTCTTCCCCCTCCACTCAGCTGTGGTAGCCTCGCTTAGTACTATTTCCCCATATTAAAGTCATTAAGACCCAGATGGGTCTCGTCAAGCTGACACTTGGGAACGTAATCTGTTCACACTACAGACTCACACAGATCAAACTACTCCCTTTAACCATGTGCTCAGAGTATTTTACCAGAGGGACATAATGCTGTTTTACTTCATGTAAGATTATTTCTTACATTATAATGTACATAGCAAAAGGGAGAGGCTGAGGCATTCTAAGTACATGGTACATGCAACCTTCTGCAAACATTTATATATTTATTTATTTAGATATTGGACAGGTATATCCAGTATTTACAGTCCTAATTTGAGGTGTAGTGTTCACTATACCAGCCCTCTCAGAGCATTAAAATAATTAATGATAAATGTACCTGGTTTCAGTAAGGTTTTACATTTATAAATCACAGTTCATGTAATTGTAAGATGTCTTGAGTTTCGTTATTTTGGTCATTTAGTTTAACTTTGGCTGCTGCAATCTTTTTTTAAACTGGTTATAAATTCATGCTGGGGAAGTTCATCTGGCAAACACTCAAACATGTAGATGATCTTAAAGCGCTTGTCTTTGGGTATGGAGGGTCTTGCCCCAGGCAGCAGGAAAAACAAATGAGAAGGGGGCTTTCTGGCATTTAGGAATTTCCATTTTATTTTCTGCAATTAAAGAAGAAAGTGGGGAACATCAGGGCAAGGGAAACCTGTGTTTACAGTGTCAAAGAGAGCACATAAAAGAAGAATGAGACTAACCTTTTGTCCATAAGTCTTAAATTACTGGAGAGTTTGTTCTTTTTTTTGTCTTTGGTTTATTTGAGGTGTACCATCATCGTGTGGTAAAAACATCCATAGCATGTTAAAGCTCAAATGAGTAACACGGGAGAAAATAAAAGGAACATTTGTTTTTCTGATTCTCTCGTGCACAGCCTTTTTTCTTTTTTGAATATAATTCTAGTGTTAAGTTATTTAATTTATTTTGACATAAATGGTATCTGCAGTGATTTAGTTTTTTCCTAAGCTATGTTCACTAAACTACACCTTAAAATCACACTGCTTTAACAAACCCCTTACAGTACATGTTGTAATGTGTCAGCTTCTTTATGTTAACCAGAACTGTGTTCACAGTTTATCCCATATCCAGCATGTTAATTTCTTCCTATTCCCTTTCATACCTTTGTAGTTAACATTGTTGTCTTTTTGTTTCCCTTGCAGGCGTGGCAGCTGAGATTCAGTCACCTAATTGGCTATGGGGCCAAGTATTACTCCTATCTCATGTCCCGGGCCGTGGCCTCAATGGTGTGGAAACAATGCTTTGTCCAAGATCCTTTAAACAGGTTAGAAAGTTCAAAGGTTTTAACATGCGTTTTAATGCAAGAATAGCATTTTACTTCTGTCTGTACAATCTGTTCTGACTTTAAGAAATTAAAAAATAAAAACAATTGTATACTGTTTTACATTTAACACCAACGTTCAGTATAGCGGTGTGGTGGCTGATTTACATTTTACTGGGAATATTTCCTTTTGGATGATGGTGTAATATATACAGTATGTATCCATCCATCCATCCTCTCCCGCTTATCCGGAGTCGGGTCGCGGGGGCAGCAGCTTCAGCAAGGGACCCCAAA
>JAOEGT010000005.1:2621599-2649016 GCA_025447795.1 Speoplatyrhinus poulsoni
CTGATGGCATCATCGGTCCGTGACCTCCAGCACTCACTGGATCGGTTCGCAGCCGAGTGTGAAGCGGCTGGGATGAGTATTAGCATCGCTAAATCTGAGGCCATGGTTCTCAGCCGGAAACCGATGGTGGGGATTGAGACCTTACCCCAAGTGAAGGAGTTTAAGTACCTCGGGTCTTGTTCGCGAGTGAGTGAACTATGGATTGAGAGACTGGCGGGAGAATATTGCAATTGCGGGTATTGCAATCGCTTTACCGCACCGTGGTGACGAAAAGAGAGCTGAGCCGGAAGGCAAAGCTCTCGATCTACCGGTTAATTTTTGTTCCTACCCTCACCTATGGTCATGAAGGGTGGGTCTTGACCGAAATAACAAGATCATGGGTACAAGCGGCCAAAATGGGTTTTCTCAGGAGGGTGGCTGGCTTCTCCCTTAGAGATAGAGTGAGAAGTTCAGCTATCCGTGAGGAACTCGGATTAGAGCCGCTACTCCTTCGTGTCGAAAGGAGCCAGTTGAGGTGGTACGGGCATCTGGTAAGGATGCCCCCTGGGCGCATCTCTTGGGAGGTGTTCCAGGCACGTCTAGCTGGGAGGAGGCCTCGGGGAAGACCCAGGAATAGGTGGAGAGAATATATCTCCACACTGGCCTGGCCAGTCAGAGCTTTCCAATGTGTCTCGGGAGGTTTGGGGTCCCCTGCTGGAGCTGCTGCCCCCGCGACCCGACTCTGGATAAGCGGCTGAAGATAGATGGATGAATGGATATTTAATCAACTATCAAATAACTGATAATAAATAAATTATACACGTAATCATGTAGGCATTTTATTGTCATTACAATGGACACATGGACTGAAGTGGTAAACACTAATGGCTAATTGTGAGATGTCACAATACCAGTAAGTTGGTAGTAGATAATGCTGTTGTGTTAATTTTGTTTGACCAAGAAGGACTCAGAGGAACTGAGGGAATCTGGTTTAATGATGGTGCAATGAGTAGAAAGCAGTTACATATGGATCTGCTCTGCTGTGAGATTTTCAATACTTGCTTATCACAAATCACGCTCATATCACACAATGTCCTTGAAGCCATTGGCGCATGGATATACATTATCAAGACATTAACAGAATAACTTCACTGGTTGGAACTAATCTGTGACCTAGGTAACTATAAACCTTACAATACGAATGTATCTGCTGAGGAAGTTGCTCTGTGAGTTGTATTCAGTGTTGGGGGTAACGTGTTACGTAATATTACAACTAAAGTAACGGTGTAGTGTTACGCGTTAGTCTTTGACATTCAGTAATATTATTAGTAATTTCTTTAAGGAACGTGTGTTACTGGTCACAGTCCGTTAAGTCAACGATAGGCTAAAGCCTATCAGTTATCAGTCAGCTTCTCCGGCTTGGGCATGCAGTGTTTCCCTTTGAACTATGTTGCGACTGGGAGCTACAAACTAGATTGCTATGTTTAGCCAGACGTATAGGTGAAGAGCCTTCATTGAATGAGACAAGAGTAAGTCTTGGATTTTCTTTTACTAATTGAGAATACATATTCTATTCCTATAATAATTAAGTTATGTTCAACAGCTTTATTCGCTCATCTTTAGAACATATTGATTTAAATGTTAACCATGACTTAACTAGTTCCCTACCTGGTTTACCATCAATAATGTGTGATTCACTCAGTTCATCTCTGTTATTCTTTGCTCAGACAACTACCTCAACATTAGTAACTCCAGTAATTTGATGCTCAGGTTGTAACTATGCTTTTCTTGAGAATCATAACTCTGGAAATTTGTTTTGACATTTATGGCTTTTTCTTACAGCAAACAACGACAGTGAAAATATGAGTTTTTTGGCAAAGATGTCTTTATTCAAGGTAAATGAAACTTATTCTAAATCTTACAAAATGCACCATGTTAGAAATCATGGTCTTGAGGGTAGTAGACTGATGACTATTCATCTCCAAAGCTATGATGTTTCTATTTCTGTGAAATAAAGGTGATTTTATTGTCACATACACATACATGTAGCGAAATTCTCTCATCCTCTGCATTTAACCAATCGCTCAAGGGAGCAGTGGGCAGCCACTGTGCAGCGTTCGGGGAGCCAGTGTCACACTGGTCAGTTGGCACTGACTGGAGAATGAAACCTGTTTTTTGATAGCCGACAATCTCCAATTCAGCCATGTTGTGCCGTCTGTCAAGGCTGCAATTCTAGCCTACAGTTGTTTTTGTGCCTTTTGTTAATGTTGGATGGATGAAAGGGGACTTTTTTATTTTCTCATAACATACTGTATATGATACATTCGCACACGTCATTAGATGAGTCAACTGTCTACTCTACTGTAGTCCCTGGGGACGGTCTAGCTAGCCTACGTTGCTCGAAGAACGGCGCCGTTCTTGGTCAGCGCTGAATGGAGCGTTGTTGATATAGCAATCAAGGCTTTTACCTTGTCATTTCCATTTTGAGGTGCAAAAAAAAAAAAAAAAATATATATATATATAGTAGATTTATAGTCAATATCATATATTGTAAATCTCGGGCATCTTTTCTATACAGTGTAATGTAACCACAACAGTGTTAAGTGGAAAACATAATTTTGTCGCTTTTAGGTCCCTTGTGACATGAATCCAGGTATGAAACAAACACAATGCCAGTGACATGAAAAGCCAGGCCGTGATCACCATGATTGTGATGCTGGAGGACCGACCGTATGTTGACATGGGTGAACTGCTGAGTGCAGCGATGATGGGCTAGATGAGATGGCTCAGCTTGGATAGCAGAAAACTGCCTGCTGTGTTGAACCTGAAACATGCACTATACAGTGTTTGTATATCACTGACGTGCAGTAACTGCCCTAAAGATTTAGTTTAGCTGACAGACAACAGACGCTAAGTTGTTGATTGGAGGTCCGTGTCACACAGTTAATATTGAGATGCCAGACTAAAGATAATCAACATTGAAATGTTGATAAACAATAAGATGCCATTTAAATAATACATTGTTAAGTTATACAGTGCATACTGTATAGTCTTTGAGTCCTAAAGCTCAACGTGTGTTCTGTTTATATATCCACCTCGTCCCTTTCCAGGTGGAGGACACTGTGCAGATTGGGTCACTACAGTGCTCTACAAACCGTGAGGTTTCCTTCACACTGGCAGGAAAAGGCCTTAAAGGGGGAGGTAAGCATGGCCATGTTTCAATAAGACCTTTTAGCCTTATTCATAGTCCTGCATTAACCAGTTTGTATCATGCAGGAAGATTTGGACAAACAACGCCACCACTGGTAGAATTTTTGAAAGACATTCTAAGGAGGTATCCTGAAGGTGGACAGATTCTCAAAGTACGTTTAACCCTATGCAATTGACTTGAATTTAGTTTAATTTCATTTGAATACCAGGCATGCATTTTCACCATGCCCACTGTGTAATGTACACTTTAATTGGGAAGGTGCACATTTCTAATTTCCCTGGAAATGTAATCACTTATCACGTTTCTACATTCGGCATTATAGGCCTGCTGTACTGCAATAAAGGCCAAGCCTTCATAACGTCATGGCAGGCTGCTATGTTCTCTCTGCATGTTTTTCGTTTGTTTAAATAGGAACTCATTCAAAATGCTGAAGATGCTGGAGCCACAGAGGTCAGGTTTATGTATGATGAGACAGAGTATGGAGTGGAGTCCTTGTGGTCCAGTGATATGGCACAATATCAAGGTAGATTTGCTTCAGTAATTATCATCTAAGTTGCAATAACACTGTATTGTACATTTGTGTGTGAGTGTAGCTTTGTAAACACCAGGCTGACAACATTATATTTTATGGATTTCTGGCAGGTACAGCATTGTATGTGTACAATGATGCAGTGTTTACAGCTGAAGATTGGAATGGAATTCAAGAGATTGCTAGGAGTAGAAAGAGAGAAGATCCTTTGAAAGTTGGACGATTTGGTATAGGCTTCAACTCTGTGTATCACATCACAGGTATGTTATCTTAAAGGCAACTGAAGATAATACATTGTAAACTAATTGCAAAATACAGTTTTTGATCATACAGGTTATAATATTGCTAACATTAGGTGTACATTTTATATTTATATTCCTGTTGTTTACCTGCATTCATATAGGTACATCATACATCTGCTTTTTATTTATTGTGTGTCAATTCTGCAGATGTTCCCAGTATATTCAGTGGAGAACAGATTGGGATGCTAGACCCTCATCAGACCCTGTTTGGAGTCCATGAGTCTGGCCAGTGCTGGAACTTAAAGACAGACATTAAGGAGATGACAGAACTCACTGATCAGTTTGCTCCTTTTATTGGCATATTTGGTAGCTCTGAGAAAACAATCAAGGACGGCAACTTCCCCGGGACACTGTTTCGCTTCCCCCTCCGCATGTCGGCCTCACAGCTTAGCGCAAACATTTACAACAAAGAGAAGGTCTTGGAGCTATTCGAGTCCTTCAAAGCTGACGCAGACACGGTCCTCCTCTTCCTTAAGAGCGTTCAGAAGGTTTCTCTGCATGTGCGTGAGGCTGATGGCACTGAGCGCATGCTCTTTCAAGTGACGGCCACAGAGAACGCAGACGATAAGATGGAAAGGCCCAACTCACTGAAGACACTGGGTCAGGCTGTAGACAGCTACAACAACGGTGTGCCATGCTCCGACATCACATGTGCCACATACCAGGTCACCATTAACACCCAGGATGAAACAGCCAAAGAGGTTCAGAGGACCACTTGGCTGGTATGTAACGGGGTCGGCGGAAGAGGCATGTCCACTGAGCTAGACTCTCTTGCTGATGATTTGAAGTTCATTCCGGCCATTGGCATCGCACTGCCTCTCACCCTGATAGATAACGAAGACGGTGCCACATCGGGTTTCTCAGGGCAGGCGTTCTGTTTTCTCCCCCTCCCGCCTGGGGAAGAGAGCATGACGGGCCTTCCAGTGCACATCAGTGGCTTCTTCGGCCTCACAGACAACCGCAGGAGTATCAAGTGGCGAGAGGTGGACCAGTGGAGGGACCCAGCAGCCTTGTGGAATGAGCTGCTTATCGTTACGGTAATCCCTAAAGCTTACTTCACTCTCATCACAGAGACTATCAAACGGGTCCAGACAAATAAAGACCAAGACTTTCCACTTTCCCCCAGAGGGACCTACGGGACCTGGCCAGACCCCAATCAGGTCAAGCCCCGCTGGAAACCCATCCTCCCATCTCTATTCCATGACCTGCTGCAGCAGCCAATCATCTACTCCCTCAGCGAGAGCTGGATTAGAGTGGACGAGGCAGTGTTTGCAGAGCTCAGTACAGACAAGGACATTTCAGACGCAGTGATCGGCTACCTCCAAAGCTCAGGAATGCAGGTAGTAATGGTGCCTGCTGCCGTGGAGGCCATGTTAGTTGCCTATACGCGCGCGCCCAGTGAAGTGACGAAGGTGACCCCTGCTCTGGTGCGACAGATTATCAGGAAGTCCAAACACAAAGCTACGTCCCAGGAGAAGCTGCTGCTGCTGGAGTTTGCGCTAAGTGACGCCTGCTACAGTGATCTCATCGGCCTGGAGCTCCTACCGCTGCAAGATGAGACGTTTACAGCGTTTTCATCCTCTGTCAGTGAAAAGGATGCTGTTTATATTGCATCTGATGACTACCCCAGGTATGCTTATACCAGCTAATGCTGAAGTCTGGAATTTATGTTTATCTATATGTATGTACATTCTGCCTTGTTTTGACTTACACAATGGTTAGTCAAGTAACAATAAAATGTACTTTCTGTTGAGGCAACAGCCGCTGATTGGAAAATGCAAACAACATATAGACAAGCCAATAAAATAACCTTGAGACTTGATACCAGCTATTCTACATTGCAGCCTATATACAATAATGGTTTATTTACATGAAACATACACATCCTACTAATGTGAAGTAACATGAAATGTATGAATAATTGTAATAATTTCTTATTTTTTTATCTTTTCTCATAAGGGCCTTGTATCCAGGGCTTGAGGGCCGATTTATACTGGAGAGCATTAAGCCAGAAGTAATGAACAGCTTGAAGAATGCTGCCAAAAGCAGAGGTAATGCTACATGGCATCTTCAAAACATTACATAAACATCTTATCCGTGCACATACAGTTTAATCTACATACTGTAGAATTCATCCTAAATGTTCCAGATACAGTATGTATGTCTGCACTGCAGTATGGACAAGTCATAACAGTAACTTAATGTTTTATGTGAGCTCTAAAGCAACATTGTCTTAATACTGGGTCACCACATTATCCTGCACTGCCCAAGGGGTATTAAATCGGTTGCAAATAATTTATGACGTGTGTGTAATAGAGAGAGAGCAAGTTTGCACAAGAATTATTATTATATTACTGGTACCTCACATTCAGATCTTCGGCACACGCTTTCTCATGCTAGATTGCCGAAAGCTGTATTAGTGTGCGATAAAATATATAGGCTAAGGCACTTTTAGGACAAACTACATTATTAACTGAATTGATCAAATAACACATTAATTTGAAGAAAAAAAAAGTTGCAGCTAATTCTAAAATATTAACCAAATGGTCTTAAAAACAGATTCCCAACTATCTAAAATATATCACTTGATTTACAGTGCAACAATATCTTTGGGGGTGCTCAGGTAGGTATTCCATTGTGGTGTGGACATATTTCCATTTAGTACTAACCCAAACCAATGCAGTGTTCATAAATGTAAACTATGATAATCCACAAAATTTAACAACAGAAGAACACAACAATGCCAGTGAAATAAAAATAATACAATTCAAGAGCGAATTGCAGCCTCAATGATCACTACCTACAGCATTTAGTTGTTCCTGTAGTATTTCATGGTTTGCTTCATAACTTTGCATTGGTTGATGAGTGTGACTTTTCAAATTCAAAATGTAAAGGCACAATCTGGAACTTTTTCCAATGTTTCACTGCTGTTTATCCCAGATTAAGGGTAGCCTTATGTCTACAGCAGCATTAATTGATCTACCGGATAGTATAGGCAGAAATACATTTAGAATATCAAAAATATCCCTTACCACTTACACAATGGGTTAGTGGTAAGATAAACTGGAAAGTTCAAGAATGGAGCTTTTAAAAATGAATTACATTTTCCACTGTCTTTTGTCATAGATGTATAGATTATCTAAATGTTTAAATTATCATAGTTAGTTAATAACTGCATTTTGTGTTTATGCATGTATCTGTAATATACTGGAACTTTTAATTTAAGCAGATGTCTTGAATTGTTTAATATGAGTGTATTATGTATGATCTTTATGTTGTAACATGCCTTTCTTTAACTTTGTATGGATAAATCTAATATTAAATTGCTTGCCCTCATGGATATGCTCCCACCCAACTCCTTTACACCCAGAATGTACACTATGAGTACTTGATCAGTACAAGGGAATTGTACATGTAATTATCTACATTGTATTATGATTGATAGCGACCATAGTGTCCAACACTGACCACATAGTGCTCACCACCACTGACCAGTGACCACATAACTAATGCTACTTATCATCAATGAGAAACAGGAATAATAAATATAATCATTGAGTTTGTTTATTTCAACAGGAAGGCCCTGCACTCAGGTACAAGTGATAACCCCTGACAGATCAGCTCGACTCATCAAAGAAATCCTGTCAGCAGCCTGGCCAACCAGAGACTTCACAGTCCAGTGGTACCCCGGAAACAAAGAGAAGAAGCATCCTAAATTTTCATGGCTGAAGATGGTTTGGAAGCATCTGTATATTCATTTTGCAGAGGACCTTACTACCTTTGAAGATATGCCTTTGATCCCAACGGTGCCACTACTAATAGAGAGCGAGGACAAAGTTGAACTCCTACGTCTCAGAACCCCTTCCCCAATCATCCTTAAAAACGAAGAGGAGACCGTACTTTCTGAATGCCTTCTGGAAATCATGAAAAAGCTTGGAGCAGTAGTAATAAAAAAACTGGATTCTTGTTTGCAGCACACTCTTCTGAAGAAATACATCCTTCCATCCTCACCAAGTGCTCTGCTGCAAATAATGGATAGGTCGTCAACACAGCGAGTAGCCAGTAACGTCTCTTCCTTCTCAGTTAAAGAAAAGGTTGCACTCAGAGATTTTCTCGCAGGCCTTTCTGACATCACAGAAAAGGAAAAGCGCATCCTGTTGGAGCTTACCATCTTCGAGAAAGTAGGGCCATGCTCAGAGAAAGGCACATCAGGATTTACTTCACTGAGAGGAGCAAGAGCTTTACATCACACAGCCAAGTACCCACCAGATGTGAAATTGTCTATAAATGTTGTGAGTTGCAATGATGAGGCTTCAATTCGGCTAATAAAGATGCTTAATATTGAACAAGTTAAAACAACAGAACTTTTGAAGCTTGTTATTCAAGATATTGAGAAGGGGTTTTACACAAAAGATGAGATAACCAAAATCATGCTGTGGGCACTAAAACATTTGTCCTTCTTAAAGAATGAAAACGCATCTGTGATTGGATGGCTTTCTACATTAAAGTTCATCAATTCGTCATCAGGGAAGCTTGTATCTGCAACAGACCTTTTTGATCCCGAACTAGAGATTTTACAGAGTCTGTTTTATATGGAAGAGAAAACAAGGTTTCCAACAAGTACTTTTACATCTTCTCTTGATATCCTCCATTCACTCAGACAACTAGGACTCAAAAATGAAGTACAACTCACAGAAAAAGATGCACTCCAAGTGGCAAAGAAGATAGAGGAATTACAATGTAGCAAAGAGCCTAAATGGGAATTAATAGTGAAAAAGGCAAAAACACTTTTGCAAATACTTAACAAACAAACAAAGTTGGTAAAGTCCACAGATGCTCAAATGGCATTGCTAAAGTTGAAATGGGTACCAGTTTGCAAAGAAAGACCTCTAAATTACCCTAAAACGCTGTCCTGGATTGGAGATACGATCAATATATGCTCTTTATCTGATATGTGTGATATATCTAATGCAGTGCTTGTGGGATCCTCTGTAGCACTTGTTGAACGCACATCTGTTGGTATGAAAAAGGCACTGAAGCTATACATAGAGCCACAAGTAGATCAAGTATTACAGCACCTGAAAGCTGTAAATGACTGGCATAAATCTCAAGCATTTACCACAGAAGATTGGTATCAGTTTCAACAGATCCTGTTTGAGATTTACGGCTTCATGCAAGCACACCTAGAGGATGCAAGAGAAGCAATGAAATCACTGCCTTTTGATTGGGTGTGGACAGGAAAGACATTCTCATCACCTGGCCAAACAGTCTTGAAGTCTATCCCTGACTTGGACTTACAACCTTACCTCTACTCCTTGCCAAAGACCATCAGAAAGTTTCATAAATTATTTAAGTTTTGTGGGTCTGTTGAAGAGGTTGTACCAAGCCATGTTTTTCATGTCATCAACACTATTAAGAAAAGGTGTGAAGAAGACATGACCAAAGAGGAAAGTAACCATGATGTCTTGCTTTTGATAAACATTTTGAGATGGCTTTACAACAATCAGATAGCTGTTGATATTGACATGCACGTACCCATCCTTTGTTACAAGTACCCAAGCAAACTGGCGATGAAGCCTATTCATGAATGTACATACTGTGACATCAAAGTTGATGACTTACATGACTTACTAGAAGATGCATCAGAGCCCATAATATTAGTCCATGATGATATCCCCATGAAAACAGCAGAGTGGCTGAAAGTGCCTTGTCTCAGCACTAGACTGATAAACCCAGAGAATCTTGGCTTTGAGCAATCAGGTCAACGAGAACCTTTAACTGTGAGAATAAAGAACATTCTTGAAGAATATCCTTCTGTATCAGATATATTTAAAGAGCTTCTTCAGAATGCTGATGATGCCAGTGCAACAGAATGCAGTTTCCTAATAGACATGCGAAAGAACACTGACATTCGGGAGAACCTGCTTGATACTGGAATGATTGTTTGCCATGGACCTTGCTTGTGGTCTTTCAATAACTCTGTGTTCTCAGATACAGACTTTCTGAACATTACCAGGTTAGGAGGATCAATTAAGAGATGTGAAGCTGACAAAGTAGGCAAGTTTGGCTTGGGTTTCAACTCAGTTTATCACATCACTGATATCCCCATTATTATGAGCAGAGAGTTCATGATAATGTTCGACCCAAATATCAATCACATCAGCAAACACATAAGAGACAGTTCTAACCCAGGGATCAAAATCAATTGGAGCAAACAACAGAAAAGGTTGAGAAAATTCCCTAACCAGTTCAAACCTTTCATTAATGTCTTCAACTGCCAACTTCCGCTGGCTCAGGAATCCCCATATAAATACAATGGTACACTGTTCAGGCTCCCATTCAGAACTGAGCAGGAGGCCTCTGTGAGTGAAATCAGCAGCACATACTACAACACCACCGACATCTACTCCCTTGTTGATGAGTTCAGCATATGTGGCCACCGACTCATTCTGTTCACGCAGCATGTTGGAACCATGGTCTTGAAATATCTGAAATATGAAGAACCAAATCCTGCTGCAGCACAAGATGTTGTTACCATCAACAAAAGTGTGTGGTCATCCAAAGCCTCATATGGACCTTTGAGCATACTGAAATCTGCCGCTAAAGTTATGAAGAAGGTAGCAAGCACAAACAAAGTACCTGCTGATATCCCCAAATCCGGCTGTATCATACGCATAATAGTGGAGGAGTTTCACAATGTATTCAAACGCATTGTTGATCTGCAGTCCCCACTGTTCCGGGGGTCAGAGGAAGATCCTAATCAATACTTTGAGATGGCTGCTAAAGGTGTTCAAAGTAAAAGACTTACAGATGAAATGCCCCAAAAGGCAATTGAGGTCACCAACTGGCTCATATGTTCATGCATGGATGTGGGTGAAGCTCTAAAGATTTCCCTGGGTGAGAGTGGAAAAAGACTAGGACTAGTACCTTGTGGGGGGGTGGCTGTTCTACTTTCTGAAGAGGAAAATCGGAAATGGACAGTAAAGACAAATGTTACATCAATAGGTGAAGTGTTTTGTTATTTACCACTCAGAATAAAAACAGGCCTACCTATCCATATCAATGGCTGCTTTGCTGTGACTTCAAACCGTAAAGAGATCTGGAAGACAGACACTAAAGGACATTGGAATTCAGTGTTCATGAGACATGTTATTGTCCAGGCGTACTTATCAGCACTCAGTACACTACGTTCAATGGCTGAAAGTGGAGAACTGCTTGATTACAGCTATTATGCAGCATGGCCTGATCCAAGTCTTGTGCACGACGACTTCACATTAATCAGCCAGGGAGTCTACCAAGAAATAGCCAAAGGTGGTGACAGTGATAATGCAAGGGTTTTCTCTGACGGCAAAATCTGGGTGTCAATTAAATATGTAAGATTCCTTGATGACACCTTACTTTGCAGACCTGACATTGGAAATGCTGCATTCAATATATTCTTGAAATACATGAAAAAGAGTGGCTCACAAGATCTCTGTGCTGTTGAGTTGCCTGACTGGGTGAAGGAAGGTTTTGAGGATGCTGGATGTAAAGCAAAGTTGTTGGAAAACACCCTTACAGAAAAGCAGTTCTTCTCTGATGTTTTTTTCCCTCACATCCAAGACATTGACAAAGAGCTTCGAGATCCTTTAATGCACTACGTCTTGAATGAAAAGTTGGATCAATTTGCAGAGATTCTCAGAGAGACTCCATGCATCCCTTGCTCTGGGCCCAGTGAACAATTAGTGTTGCCTTCTAGGCTCATCCATCCCGAAGGAAGAGTTGCTAAGCTTTACAACACAGATGATGGGAGATTTCCTGAAGGATCTACAAAGGATTATCTAAATCCTGTCTGTTTAGTTAAGCTAGTACAGCTGGGCATGGTAAAAGATGATCTTTCATGGGAAGACCTGATTGAACGTGCTGAATCCGTCACTGATCTGAATGAAAATGATCACATAGCTGCATGCTCTCGCAGCAGTATACTCCTTAGTCTCATTGATGAGAAACTGAAGATGAAAGATCAAGGAACAGAGGAACTATTAGCAAAGCTACGTGGCATTAAGTTCCTTCCTTTTCTGACAAGACCTGCAGGGTTTTCACTACCATGGCACGGTAATAACTTTACCCCCACAGCTATGTTCTCTGCCATAGAACTATTTACAACTGAGCATCAGGACACAGTATGTCTGATGAAACCTATACTAAATGAGAACTCCCCATCTTTCAAAGGGTCTGGCCCAATCTCACTGGCTGTAAAAGACTGTCTAGGACTGATAAAGAAGCCAACAGTAGGACTAGTCATAAGTCAACTCAAAGAACTGTCCAAATCTTTTGACGGTGTCACTCTTTATCAAGAAAACATAACAAATGCCTGTTATAAATATCTACATGAGGAAATGCTACAAGATGACAGTGCAAAGCAACAAATCATACAAGAGCTGAAAACATTTAACTCCATTCTAGTGGAGAACACTTACATTAATCCTTCCAAAGTTGCTTTCCACTTGAATTTTGATGCAACTCCGTATCTTTATCAGCTTCCCAACAAGTACAGAAACAGTTGTCGAGAGGTCTTTGAAAATGTTGGGGTTCTTTCAAGCTTCACGGTAGATGATTTTTCAGCTGTTCTTAAGGCATTAAAACAAGACTGTGGACGAAAAGCCCTTACTGAAGAGAACTTTCAACTCTCTCGCAGGATTATTAGCGAAGGAATATGGAGCTTGATCAGAGACAAAAACCAAGAATACTGCCAAGCAAATTATGGAGAAATTCTTCTACCTGATACTAGTCTGACACTGCAGCCATCAAAGTCATTATGCTATAATGACTGCCCTTGGATTAAAGTCAGAGACTTTACTGTAAAATATTGTCATGGAGATATTCCAAGAGAGGTTGCTGTTAAATTGGGTGCTATACCAAAACGACACAAAGCCTTGGAAAGGTATGCCTCAAATATCTGCTTCACTACACTTGGCAGTGAGTTTGGACAGAAAGAAAAGCTCACAAGTCGAATTAAAAGCATTCTTAATGCTTATCCATCAGAAAAGGAAATGCTAAAAGAGCTGCTTCAAAATGCAGATGATGCAAAAGCCACTGAGATTTACTTTGTATTTGATCCAAGAACCCATCCCACAGACAGAATATTTGATGATAAATGGGTGCCAATGCAAGGGCCTTCTCTCTGTGTATATAACAACCAGCCTTTCACAGAAGATGATATCAGAGGAATACAAAACCTCGGAAGAGGAACAAAAGAGGCCAATCCTGGCAAAACCGGGCAGTATGGGATAGGATTCAATTCTGTCTATCATATTACTGACTGCCCCTCCTTCATTTCAAACAATGATATTTTCTGCATATTTGATCCACATGCACAGTATGCACCTGGTGCAACATCTGTCAGTCCTGGAAGAATGTTTAGGGATTTGGACTCTGATTTTAGATCACAGTTTTCAGATGTTCTCAGTCTTTACTTAGGAACTCATTTCAAGTTGGATCGGAGCACAATGTTCAGATTCCCCATTCGTTCACCCGACATGGCAAAGACATCTGAAATAAGTTCTGTTCCTGCATCAGACAGAATGGTACAGAATCTTCTGGATAAACTAAAAAATGATGGTGCAGAGCTGTTAATGTTCCTCAACCACATGGAGAAAATATCAATATGTGAAATTGAGAATGCAACAGGGGAACTCAAAGTGCTTTATTCTGTGACTGCTAAAATAACAGATGGAGATCGTCTAAAACGAAAGCAGTTTCACGCCTCAGTCATTGATAGTGTAACAAAGAAGAAACAGCTCGCATCTATCCCAGTCCAACAGATTACCTACACAATGGACATAGAGGACACTGATGGAAATTCAACTACATGGATGATCTGCAATCGATCTGGCTTCCCAAACATTGAAAATGTCTCAAAAGGTGTCATCTCAGCCCACAAAAATGAAGACATAACTCTATTTCCACGTGGTGGAGTAGCTGCATGTGTAAGCCACAACTACAAAAAACCACACAGGGCATTTTGTTTTTTGCCTCTTTCATTAGAGACTGGATTACCATTTCATGTAAATGGTCATTTTGCTTTGGATTCTGCAAGAAGGAACCTATGGAGAGATGACAATGGAGTAGGCGTAAGAAGTGATTGGAATCACAACTTGATGACATCCCTCATAGCTCCTGCATATGTTGAACTTTTAATTCAACTGAAGCGACAGTACTTCCCAGGCTCTGATCCAACCATGACTGTACTACAAGGAACATCAATTCATGTCATAAAAGAGACTTTACGTAAGTTTCTCTACTTTTTTCCTGTCAACAGAATGGCTATACAGCCGGATTGGTACTGCCTTGTTAAATCAGTCTATCATTGCATTGATGCTGACCAAAAGCGTCTACTTCCTGTGGTCAGAGCACCACATATTGACAATTCTGAAATGCATTCCATTATTTACATCTCGTGGGTCAACACATCCTCTGCAAACAAAGGCAAAGCCTTCTTTGACAATCTGCTTCAAGATGAGCTTCAACACATGAAAAATACAGAGTACAATATCACCACAAGGAAATCTGTGGCAGAAAATGTTTATCGGCTAAAGACATTGCTTCTAGAAGTTGGCTTCAATCTGGTGTATGGCTGTGATGAGACTGCAAATCTTTTTTTATGTTTGGAAGATGCCGGGATTCCAGTGAATTATGTGACTCCAGAGGATGTACGAAACTTTCTTCGCACATTCTCATCACCAGACTCCACTTGCCAAGTTGGGAAACTTCCCTGTCGGCTCCAGCAGTCAAACTATAAGCTTTTCCACAGTTTAAAGCTCCTAGTTGACTACTGCTTCAAAGATGTAGAGGTGGATGGAGTAAAAATAGAAGGTCTGCCTCTGTTGTTAACAATGGACAACATGCTTCATGTGTTTGATTCCAAAAGGCCAAAGTTTCTGACAACACATCATGAGCTGATCACATCAAGGAAAGAAATGTTCATGAACACACTTTACATGAGGTATAGTGACATCCTTCTAGAAGCAGATGTTGCAAAAACATTTGATATTAGCAGTTTTGGTGACCTATTGGGCTCTGTTCTTCCACGAGAATATCGAGCAAGAATCCCAGTGAGGTGGAGAGATAGTTTTGCAAGTGAATGCTGGCTCAAAAGTGCATGGCATTTCATTAGTGAAAATATTTCTGTTAAAGAGGACGAATCAGACATCAGACTTAGTTTTGACAGTGTAATTAACATTCTGAAAGACTGGGCATTGCTACCTGGGACAAAATACATGGCAAGAGACAAACTAGTGGTTCCTGAACATGATGTGCTCTTACCACTAAGTTTGATAAATATAGCCATCTTCCCACATGGTCAAAATGACAAAGTATTTCACACCTTAATGAAAGGAGGCTGCATTCAGCTTGCAGTGAACAAAATCTGTGTCAAAGAGAATCCCATCATGCCTTTTCTCACACAACGCACAGCAAACATCGAAAATCCATCAAGTATTCTGAAAGCCCTAGAATACATGATTCAGGCATCAGCATTCAAAGCAGGACATTTGACAGACAAAGATATTGAAGCACTTCTGTTGTATTTCAATTGCAACCTGGCTAACCTCACACTGGAAGATGCACAGAGCCTAAAACTTCTCCCATGCTATAAAGCAGTTAGTGGCAGATATATTAGCATTGCAAACTTCGGATCATGCTATGTTCTCGCAAAAAGCATTCCTACCGCAGACATAGACAAATGGGCCCAAACAACATCAGCTGCCTTCCTTGCAGAAAATCCACAATTGAAAGAGCTGTACAGTTTCCTTGGATGTACCCCAATCGATGATTTGGAGGTCTACCTTAAACATCTTCTGCCAAAGTTTGAAAGTATGTCATATGATGCAAAAATTGAACACGTTGTCTATTTGAAAGAGAGACTTTTGTCAATGGAAGAATCTTGTGGGATAAAGGATCAGCTGTTTGAAAAATTGGAGGGATTGTCCTTCATCTATGACTATACAAACAGGCTAAAGCCAGCCAAATTGTTCTACGATGAGACAGTGAAGGTATTTGAGGTTATGCTACCTGCTAAGTCATTCATACCTAATGACTTCTTTCGGAAAGTTGAGCAAATGTCTAAACCCAAAAATGGGACATCTTCCCTCGCCATGTGGATAACATTTCTGAGAAACATAGGTCTTAAGCACATTGTCTCTCAGCAACAAGTTCTCCAGTTTGCAAAAGAGGTCAGCATTAAAGCCCAAACAGAGAGCTGGACTAAAGAAAAAGTGCAAAACATTGTTGATGTTCTCTTGAATCATATTTTCAATGAGAGGACTGATCTATTTGTGGGTGCCTTCCTCAAAGAGCTCTCAATGATAGCATTTTTATGTCCTGAGCGCGCTCCCACAGAACTTATTCGTCTTCATTCACAATACCAAGAGATGAGTGGCACACTGCCTTTGATTCGTTTCAATGGATCTCAAGTAAATCCAAAATTCAAGCAAACTGATATAATTCACTTGCTTTGGACAGCTTGCCCAATTCTACCAGAAAAAGCTACACCATCAAGTATAAAGGACCAGGATGGAAGCACACTTACAGGACAGGAACAACTTGATCAAATATTAAACATGTTGGGTGTCAATCTGGAACCACCATTAGAGAAAGTAATAAGCAACTGCAAGAACATCTGCAACATATCAAATCCAGATGATGAAATGGTGAGGACAAGAAATAAAGTATTAAGGTCTACCTATGAATTTCTCAATGCTGATAAAAGAGATTTTCGCTACCAACTTCGTGGGGTGGCCTTTGTCATGGTAGAAGATGGCTGGAAACTACTTAAGCCTGAAGAGGTTGTCATTAATTTGGACAATGAATCTGACTTCAAGCCCTACTTATACAAATTACCACTCGAACTCGGCACTTTCCATCAGCTGTTTAAAGTTCTTGGCACAGAAGATGTAGTATCAACAAAACAGTATGTTGAAGTGCTGTGTCGCATTTACAGGAACTCAGAGGGCAAGCAGCTTGATCCAAATGAAATGAGAACTGTGAAAAGAGCTGTCTCAGGATTGTTCAAAAGCTTACAAAATGATCCAGTTGAAATTCGCAAAGATCTTGACAGTCTCAGAGATTTAATATTTTACCTGCCAAGCCATGATGGTAGACTAGCCAAATCAAATGGCTTAGTGTTTGACGATGCCCCGCATTACAAGAGCAGAATTCAGGGTAATGTTGGAGTTCAGATGCTCGTGGACTTGAGCCAGTGCTATCTGGGGAAAGATCATTCCTACCATACAAAGATAATAATGCTTCTCCCACAAAACCTAAGGCCCAGACTCCTAAGTAACATACTAGAAGAACAACTTGACGAAGATTCACCCAAAATGTGCCAGTTTGGAGCTCTCTGCTCACTTCAAGGTCGACTTCAGCTATTGTTGTCATCAGAGCAATTTATCACAGGACTGATCAGAATAATGAAACATGAAAATGACAATACATTCCTTGTCAATGAAGAAAAAGCAATACGTCTATGCAAGGCACTTTGTGAGGGCCTGAAGGTATCTTGTTTTGAGAAACTCCAGACAACGTTAAGAGTCAAAGGATGCAGTCCCATCCCACACAGCCGCAGCGAAACCCTTGCCTTTCTGAAAAGGTATGGGTCAGCTGTGATTCATCTCTATATCCAACATTCAGACAGCAAAGACATCAACTTTCTTTTAGCACTGGCTATGACATTAAAGTCTGCTACAGACAATTTGATATCAGATACATCCTATCTAATTGCTATGTTAGGCTGCAATGACATTTACAGAATTACAGAGAAGCTAGACAACCTTGGGGTAAAATATGACTCAACAGAGCCCTCTAAACTTGAGCTGCCTCTCCCTGGAACCCCCATACCAGCTGAGATACATCACATACTCCTCATGGATCCCTTGAATGTATTTTATCCAGGTGAATATGTTGGCTACCTTGTAGACTCTGAAGGTGGAGACATCTATGGGTCCTACCAGCCTACCTACACATATGCTATTATTGTTCAAGAAGTGCAAAAGGAAGAGGAAGACAACCCAAGTGTCCTTGGTAAATGTTTTCAGATTGACATTGGATACAGTGAGTACAAGATAGTTAGTTCCTTAGACTTGTATAAATTCTCTAGACAAGATGAAAGCACTCATGTTAGAGATAGCAGTGCCCAATCAACACCAACAAGCCCAAATTGTCGTTCTGCTGGGCCACGAATGGTTCCACCTCAATTTGGCGGCAAGGAAAACCAACGACCCTCTCCCCAAAAACAATCCCCTAAGAAGATCAAGCTTCACGCACTGCCTGAGATTCTGAAAGAAGTGACCTTAGTAGTTGAACAAGCTTGGAAGCTTCCTGAGACCGAAAGAAAGAAGATTATTCGACGTTTGTATCTGAAGTGGCATCCAGACAAGAATGCAGAAAATTTGGACATTGCTACAGAGGTGTTCAAGCACTTACAGAATGAAATCAGCAGGATGGAGAAACAGTCTCTGAGTGATCAGCAAAACACAGACAGAGCCTCCAGGAGACCCTACTCTACATCATCAGCTCGCTTCCAGTCTGAAAAAAGTTCCTTTCAAAGATTCTATACCTCATGGAATCAGGAAGCAACAAGTCATAAGTCAGAGAGGCAACAGTTCAGGGAACATTACACTACCTATGCAGGTTCATCTCATTCTAATCGTTTCTTTGTGCCCCCAACTTTCAAATCTGTTGGAAACCCAGTGGAAGCCCGCAGGTGGCTGAGACAAGCAAGAGCCAACTTCTCTGCTGCTCGCAATGACTTGCATAAGAACGCCAATGAGTGGGTATGCTTCAAATGCTACCTGGCCACGAAGCTGGCTCTGATAGCGGCTGACTATGCAGTCAGAGGAAAGTCAGACAAAGACGTGAAACCAACTGCTCTGGCACAAAAAGTAGAGGAGTACAACTCCAAGTTATCTGGACTTGCCCATGACGTTCAAATCCTGGAAGCATATGGTGTGGATAGTCTAAGAACTCGTTATCCTGATCTTCTTCCCTTTCCACAAATACCCAATGACAGATACACATCTGAGGTTGCAATGAGGGTGATGGAGTGCACTGCACGGATTATCATTAAACTTGAAACTTTTGTTCAGCAGAAAATGTAATAAATGTAATACTGTCATAACACTGCAGTTAAATACAAGAATATTTTATTAAAACAAAAAAATATGACTAGACCCTCGATAAAATAGAGGGCTATAGCGCAATACAGACTGCAGTACATTATTGTTTTGAAGCAAATGGAAGTATCTAGCTGGCAGCTTATGGTACATATGCATATTCTACCGATGGTGGTTATGTGGCCCATGCACAATGCATACATGTATGGCTCCCTATATGTCATTAGTTAAAGTCTGAAAACAAATGTCTCCATAATGACTGAACAAACAGTTGATCTGCAAATGCTGTACATACAAATGCCTCAGAACATTTTGTTTACCAAATTCTACATATTTTTGCTTTGTTAGATTAGTAAAATGCTGGGTTTTTTACTTTACCTTTTATAAAATTATATTTTTCCTGCCACAGTTAACTATTTGACTGTAATATATTGGGTGCAACTATATTGTTTCTCTATAAAGTATAAAAACCCACTGTTGTCATGCATTGTGTCCTAAATGCTGAAACTCAAGTACATTCAAGTTTGTATTTGTACATTTGAATGGTTTTGTATATTGCTTTATTTCTTATCATTTCTGTATAAGTTGTAAATCTAAAGTACCATAATTAATGCTTATAGATAAAGCACCTTTCTGAACTACATGTATTTGCACTTGTACTTAGAGAGTGCATGTGTCACTCCAGCAACCATCAACTGTGAAAAGTTCAAATGTTCAGGTAGGGAAAGGATGATTGTTTAAATGTGCAAGCAATAATACTGGGAGAGCAATTCATTGGGACAATTTACTTCATTTATGTTTTTTGTATACACAAGTGTATTCTGCATTAAATGCTTTGAATATGACAAAACAGCCCATAACTCATGTCTTGTATCAAGTAAGAAAAGCCATTTAATTTCTACAGAGATAGCATGGGCATATATAAATAATACATTTTGATACATTGAAAGGACATTGTACCTTTATCTTTCATGTATACCCTTACCATGTTAATTTGGGTAATGTTTCAATCAGTTTTGTCAGATTGTATGTGTTTTTATTCTTTGTTGTCCAACTTATTGCACCTCATTGTTGAGGTAATTCAGCCAAGGCATGCTCCTTCAAACACATTTACATTAGCAAAATGTTTGTCACTTGATGATGTACACTGTGCCACACCGTAAACGTTTTATTTTAAGGGAACGCACTGTGGTATACAATGTGGCACAGATGGGATTCTATTTAAATTGCTGTTGACAATAGCCTAAATGGAATGTACTGTATATTAATGTGGAATACAATAATATACAGACTCTAAGAGAGGGTAGATATTTTCTAATTGCATGCCAAATAAATGACATTTAAACCTAGTCCTGACCAGACTGTGAATCAGCCAAACTATTTAAATGAAGAAATTATGACAAGCAATGTTCAAATTCAAAAGTTTCCTTGTCATATGCTCCTCAGATGTGTACTTATAACAACCAAATAAAACAGTAAAAAATAAAGTAACCATAATCAATACTACAATCATGAAGAATTGTAAAATTTCAGATAATACTATATGTCTGTGAGTGCTGTGTAGTTGTTTGACAAATGGTTTGATCAAGCATGCAAATAGGCTATTTGAGACCACACAGCGAATTGTATAGTGGAAACGTTTGTTTCTGGTAGAATTTCTAATGCTTTTTTGGACAAATATATTTAATTCTAAACCATTCCACTAGAGTGCAGTATTGGCCATGATTAGTAGTTGTACCCTGCGATTGTTTACAGGAGCAGTACCTCATTTACCAGCTTGTCCTAAATATTTTTCTGAAACATTTCTCTCTCCTATGTAAAAAACTGTGGAGAAATGTGTCTCCATGAGTCTTTTTTATAAAATTTAAATTTAATGGACGTGTCAGCTATTTTGTTTTGTTTGAATAATACTTGAAAATGTTCACATAAAATTAAAAGGCACACTCATTTTCAATAAAGTTACTATATGCATGAATGGCTTACCATGGACGCATTGATTGATGGTCCTAACGCAACCTCATCTGCTACCTGGAACCTCTGCGGTGTCCCCTGTATTCCCTAACACCACATGCAATTCTGAAGCAATTAATATCTGTACTCTGTAAACAAAGATTGTGTTTAATATACTTGAAAACAAAAATCGGGACATCATTTTGACCTAAAATATTAAATATATAATACACATTTTAATTCAAAACAAATACCAAGAATGTTAAGTTTATTCAAACATATAAAATCAAATAAATAATCACTCAAACGATTTGATCAAAGTATTCCAGTACAGGGATTAAAACTGAAAATATGTTCACTACAAAACATTTTCCACCCTTACGGTTAAAATGACTATCTTCATGACTAGAGGGAAGGGGGGTTACAATGTTTGGTGACTGACATAACACAAAAATTGCTGTCAAAGACAACTTAAAGCAATTTTCCTATTTACAGATGTAAGGTGAATGTGATCAGCAATTCTGGAGAAGAGTGTTGACATTTGTTAGAATATCAAAATAAAAAGACCTCTCCTTTCAATGCAATAGCGTGCTCCCTCGTAAGCGCCGCTCCACACATTAGATAAACATTTTCAAGGAGGACATTGTGTGGTGCAGTCTGCACCACTTTGTGTTTCTAAATACATAAGCACCGGATAATTATTTCAGTGTGCACGCATAACAGGCAGCTAGCAGACCATGAGGAGATATTATCTAAATATGAACGTGTAGGCCACTAGCTTACCATCACTGACTCCACCTTTACCATACCTTCATGCTATGGGTTTTCTCTTTGCTAAAGCAGTGATTTGCACTGATAATGATTGGAAAGTTTTGAAAGTATTACATGTACAGTAATACTTCTGAAAGGTAAGGCTACTGCCATACATATCTGGAGTAGACTCCAGTGTGATTTCTTTTTTCCATGTGTAAGACTGTCAGTGACAACCTTTTCACTGGGCTTCAGCATAAAAATTGGCAAAATAATCAAATATTTGTAATATTTATGAATGTTTATCATGCTTTTCTCCCCAACATATGTAAAGACAGAACATAAAAAAGTATACATATCAAGGACTTGGAACCAGGACATGAGGTTTTACTAAGTTGATAAATTGACAAAATATGTAGCGAATAAATGCCACATTTGAAATGTGTATTAAAATGAATCCAAGCCCTTGACACTATTTATTTTTATTGCACCACTAAATAATATTGCATAGGACTTAAGCTTCTTACCAGCTCCTCATTGCCCAGCCAAAACACTGTGTGTATAAATATATTTTTTAAACTGCTCCAATGCAGGAAAAAGCCACTTACATTACTTAAACTGTTGATTGGTTAAGTTAAAAAAAGACTAAATGTATTATTACTTTTTGGATTCCTCTATCTAGAATACAGTAGTAGATGCTGAAGTGGCAGTTTTATGCTGACCTCTACCTCCACACATGAAATATTTTAAAGGAAACTTATCTAAGGCAGTGGTTCTTAAACATTCTCAGTCACAACCCATTAAAGATGGTGGTTCACCACTTGTGGCCCTGTCAAACAGTCTGTATGTGTGTACTTGCAGGAAACGTGAATAGTATGAAGAGTTGTGCTTTCTGCTTCGAGGCCTTGCTTGTGTGTGTGTGTTTAAACCATGATGTGGTTACTGATAATGCTTAACTAGCTAGCACTCCTGGCTTTCACTGCAAGTGGAGGTGACTCCAGCCTTGGACAAGAAGAGCTTTCCACTGGGACAGACACACACTTCGTAGAGGCCGCGAGTGTTGCCAGACACGCCTGCTCCTCCGCTCAGGGGTAAGCTCGGCAGGCGTACCGTCTCAGCGTCCAACACCAGCTGCACAACACATCGCATGGAGAGCAAGGACATTTAAAGGGTAATACAAGAGCGGGGACTAAAACGAGCAATATTCTGAACCATGGTGTTGTTTAGGATGATGTCAATACTGCTACACATAATAAAGAAAGCTGTGGGCTATCGACTGCACCCTTGCTCAATGTCCACATACATACTGAGCAATAACACGGCAAGCAGCTAGAGAGAAGAGTATACGCCATACAAATTAATTGAATACTGAATGTGAGACATTATAGAGCATTCCTACTGTGTGTCAGTATCAAGTGCAACACAGGTTTGTGGCCAGATCATAATATGAACTGAGTATACATTGCTATTGCCATTCATGAAAGCGGCTGACTACAAACATTAAATAATAACGATAAAATGTTCATGTGCACACGTCAGGTTTCAGAACGTGACACTGTACAGAGCAGGGTCAGCTGGTGAACAGGTTCACTGACTTACCAGTCCTTCGCTAGACTGCAGAAGAACATCCATGGTGGAAGCTGCTTCTATGTTCCCAGCCAAAGCTTTAAAATGAACTCCATTTGGTGCATTCATACTGAGAGAGCGGGTTGGCGACTCCAACCTATAACAAATGTTAAAAAGATGAAGCACTGTGATCATTGTCTGTGTATGTTCATGTTTGTTGTTTTAATGTATTTATACATTGTGCACATAACGAAAGAAAAAGTATATAAGGCTTTAACAGCCCAAACTGGGAACTTTTTTCACATACTTAAGTGATTCCAGACATCACACACTGCTGCTTTACCTGCTTTAATACTGTGCAAAACAATGACCAGATTAGTCTTTTACTGCTTACCTCAGGTCTTTGAGAGGTTCAGAGCTAAGCAAAGGCACCTCTACGGAGTGCTGGAACAGTGCTCCTTCAGGCCCTGACAGAAAGAATCACAAATACAAAGATATGGGCACAACATTACAGTGGTGTAGCTGCATTATTGGATTTTACTGTGTAGGTTTTATTAGGCTCAATGGTATTTAAGACAACACACGTAGACCTTTAGTAAATACAAATGATTTACTAAGTAGTTGCAAACAGGTCTAGCCTCTACTGTGTCTGTGTCTTCATTATCTATGAACTGTAAAAACATATATCGTTTATATGTCTAAATGTGTTGTGCTGCGGTTCATTGGGCAGTCCAGGACATGGGTGACAGGGGAAAAGACTGACATGATGTATGATTCAACTGGCTCCTCAACACTAATTAGACATGGCAGTGTGAGGTCAATGACCTGCCATCAATACACAAACACACAAACAGTGAAAAACACTGAAAATAAGATAGCGATGGTCTGGAATGCTCAGATATATTTCAGAATAATTAACCCCCTTTGTTAAAATGTAAAGTAAGTCCTTAGAGTAAGCTTGTTATTTGAACTTTATCTAAAACAATAACATTCTCCCTTCAAAGCCATAGGGTGCTCCTTCAGAAGCTCTGCCCGCACACATTGCGAAGGCTAGGATATTGTTGTTATGTGTGTGTGTGTGGTCTGCACCACTTTGTGTTCCTATTTTCAGTGCATTCAACAGGATGATACAATGTTTCCTATTATCATTTTGTATTCATGTGCAACATTCACATAGTCAATGCTGTCTCTATGGTATGAACCATGTAGTTAATTAATTGCAAAATACACTGGATTCTTTTTTCATAGGCACAGCTGACGTATTTCTGTCCAGGCAAGCTACAGAGGTGTCATGGTGACAGACAGAGCAGGTATACCTGTGATGCGTAGTTTTTTTGGTCCAATCAGTGCCTCTTGGTGGTCTGCAGTAAACAGCATCCCGTCATCACGGGAATTATTAATGACCAGCTCTTTTGAGTACACCGTCACCTGCTTTGGACCTACAACAACACCACCACCATTAGTAGAAGGGTCTTAGCAAATGTATCACACAAGTAGTACATTTGCAAAACCCAGTACATTGGTCATTCCATACAAGACTCGATCATGAGACTGTCTAACAATCGGTGAGGCATGGGTAGTAAAGTGCTAGTTAGAGAGTCACTAAATGAATACAGCAATATACTGTGTATTTCATGCACTTAGCTCATAGTTTAATCACTTCTCTGCAGCTCATTCAACAGCCATGGAGGATCTGCTAATACTAGTACTAGAATTGAAGCTGTCCTCAGGGGCTCTGTCTGATAGGGAACATATGATATGCCAGGGTAGAGATATTAATCTTGAACCAAATGGATTTTAAATGGGAATCAAAGAGATTATTAATGGAAAGATGCTTTCCTGTAATGTTCGGTGAAAATATGCCCCAGGACAATTTCACGAATAGCTGTACAATTGCCCTCATAATATGAATAGCACCCTCTCCCTGCTTCTAAATGACTCTCTCCTACATGTGCATGTTCTGTAATCCTGTAAATCCTCTTACCCGCAAATATGCTTCCTGTGACATCACCATTTTCATTGCGGGCGTTAACGGAGATATTTTCAGATGAGTGCACCAGAAGTGAGGAGTTCTGGAAAACAAAGCATTTTTACAATGTGACCATTGTGTACAACAAAATGTATAGACATACTGACGTGTTCACAATGTCTCAAAAGCTACAGCCAGCTAAAACTAGCTTTTTTTGGTGAAAGAGCCTGTTAACAAAAAAAGTAATACGTGATTTTATTCTAGAGCTTGGACAATAAATTATAAACCTTGTTAGAAGCTGGATAATATTTTTAAATATACAGAAAACTTGACAGAACTTTTTTTTACAAGGGTCATAAAGGAAAATATCTACTATGAGCAAGAAAACCCCATAATATGTAAACAACTGCAGCAAAGTGTTCCCATCTGCTGCTAGCAGGCGTGCCATAAACTACTCCCCACCACAAACATCCAGGAGGTTAATAGGGAGCTCTTTGCAACACCGTATATAATGTGAGCAGCTGATGAACCCTATTTTTTATGCTAATTCCGAAAGTTCAGTGACTATTTGACAAAACTGCCCCCTTTTTTTTGCCATTAATTAAATTGAAGAGCAGGAAGTGTGCAAACGATCCAATCTAATCTCTGGGGACAGAGGGCACGAGCAAGGCCTGTGCTGCCACGCTACTTTATTCCACATTGCGTTGCCTTACTGCTAGCGGGAAAGACGATAAAGGATGATGATAAAGGAAAGCCCAACGCAAAAGGGAGAGGACAGGACAGAAAGAGGAGGAATGTGTAGAGAACACATACTGAAAGACAGTAAGTGTTAGTGGATTATCTTACTTCTCTTGAGTGGATCTCTTGGGCGTAGAGCGGAAAGAGGAACTCAGACTCCCCCTCTTCCAACCTCACCCCGCCTGGGTGTACTTGGAGGAGACCCATTCCATCCTGCAATGGCAGCCATTACAAAGAGGCTGTTACACACTAAGACAAAGATTGACACTGCAGCACATAATGTAGACATATATGGGAGAAAAGATGCATCACTTTAACTGCAAATTAAGTAACCAGCCTGAGGGCCCCATATAAAAGCAGGTAAACCATCTAAAGTTTTCAACACCCTTGATAGCAGAGATATATGGGACACCAGATAAGAGAAACATAAGTAAAGGGGAAAACTTAAGAGTAAACCAGCCTGATAAGAAGCTGTGTACTACACTGTGTGTGTGTGTGTGTGTGTGTGAGGAGCCTCCATTTCTCCTGCATCAGAATGCATAAATCCACAGATGCCATCTGGACCTCAGACGGGGAAGCGACAATGCACCATGCAATAAAAAACACATAAACTCTGTTGTTTAGACAGCAAAGTATCGGCACTAGATATATGGCTCCAGGTAGCCAAGGGCATGTCAGCATGATAAATAAGGCATCAACATTGAAATATTCTACAATGGTATAACACAGTCCTGGCTTAAATATGTAATAATACTTTGCTTCTCAGGCATTAGTGATTGGAGAAAGGAGAAAAAATGGAGGCTACATTTTCACAAGTCAAATTGAAGGTTGGCGTACTGCAGTAGCAGATGTACAGCAAAATAGGCAAAGGAACCTTAGCTAAGTACCTAATAAAAAAACATAGCATAAAATATGTGGTAAATGTAATTATACACACACACACACACACACACACACACACACACACACACACACACACACACAACTGGCTATTAAAGGACCTTTCACAAATGGGAAAATAGCATCAAGCTGTGGATGTGCTACAGTTATAAATATAGAATAGATAATGATAATAATGTATTAAAATACATATGTACTGTAACGCTGTGGTTGTGGAGGCGAGTGCAAACGAACAAAAAAACAAACACCAGATCTAAACAAAACCACGAGCCCTCGGCTCGTTGTTTAATCAAATCAAAAAAAGAAACCAGAACAGCACAACAAAACAACGTGACATGGACAACGTAACAAGGACAATAACCCACACCCCCTCC
>JAOEGT010000005.1:2656394-2670573 GCA_025447795.1 Speoplatyrhinus poulsoni
ATTTGTCTCACATCGATCTGGATCTCATAATCGCACAACATGAAACTTTACTGTACCATACAGTAAAGTTAGTTTTCCTCTTGGATCATCGGATACCTTTGATGACCAGATTGTTGACCAGTGATCATGTGGGATGTTGACCAGTTTAGTAGTCTAATCTGTCATAACCATAACGATGTCAAGACAATTTCGCTACAATATTACTCTCAAATACTTTAATAGATCCGATGGTCTATTTATAGTTATTTTCTGGTGGTGAACTTGTAATGTGTTTGCCCATTATGCGGGAGAGTGGGGTTCAATTCCTGGGTGGGACAGATTATTATTATTATTATTTTTTTTTTTTTTGTTTTAATAACTTAAAGCATAGTTGTACAGGCTTCAAATTTGAGAAATTTTTCGTCATACTTTTCCCCCCCACTTTAAAAACATCTCCTGCGCCACTGCCATAGCCAATACAATTGCACATTTGAAAAACAAAATTTTGAATTTTGAAATGGGAAATCATTTGTATATTTGGTGATGTGTCGGTGCAAAAAGAGAGCAAATTTCATATCTAGGATTTGAAGATCGGTGTAAAACAAGCATGTTTCAATGAGGACAGATATGCAAGTGCATCTCAATTAATTATAACATTGTGGAAAAGTTAAGTATTTCAATAATTCAATTGACAAAGTGAAACTCATGATTAAATACACAAAATTGATATAGTTCAAGCCTTGTTTTAATCTTGATGATTACGACTTACATCCATAAGGATAGATTTAAGGGAGGTGCCCCCCCGAATATTTAGAACAAGTGTATTTTTCACCCACAATAAAAACACAAAAGACGCACTGGGGCCGCCCAACGCAATCGTAGTAAATGGATTGCTTTTAATAGTAGCCCATGTGCATAGTAAACTGCTTAACAGTGTAGCCGTAACCTAGAATAGGCCTACTAAACTATTTCTACTACTATTGGTTCACACTGTGTTGGATATTTTAATGCGCACCGCACCCTATCTACATGACTTTACCCCGTCATATGTGGCACTGACGCACTACTTGCAACCTTCAACTGCTACACGCTCTGCCAGATACGCAAGGGATGGAGGAGGACGGGGGGACTTTAGATGCTGATTCAGTACTAGACCAAATCGACAGTTCTTATTCTCCAGTAGTTTTAGGTTATGGCCAAAATGTGTAGTAGACACTATTGTTTAAAGTCAGCTATGGTTTAGCCTAAACCGTCCCAGTACACAAATATTTTGAATATGCAGAAAGTTTCGAACATAAGCATAGAGCTCTAAAAAGTCATGGAGTTAATATAATTTAAAATGTACAATTTACTTCCCCCAAAGAAGAGGACAGAATAAAAAAAATATGAAATAGGCCTAATTATGTTGGATAATACTTACTGCATTATACTCCGTATGATATATTTTGAATTGTGCCACAGTTCGTGTATTTCATGTTTTCCTTTAAATAATGTACACCCTACATTTATGCAGAGAAGGCACAATTGTTCCATAAGAATTGCCCAGAATGCAGTGTTTGATTCTAAAAATGTTACGGGAGAACCACCAGACCTCGGCTTTGTACGTCACCACAATGTTCAAATCTACACCCTCATAAAAGCCCCACATTCAGTATTGCATAAGATCTGAATATGACATAAGACCATAAAAAAATAATATAATATTGCAATGTAATATTACAGATGTCAGCCTTCTGACAAGTATATTCCTGTACAAGCACTCTGTACTTGGTTGGGGCTGCTTTTGCATGAATTACTGCATCTATGCTAAGCATCATGGATTCTATCAGCCTGTGGCACTGCTGAGGTGTTATGGAAGCCCAGGTTGCTTCGACAGCAGCCTTCAACTCATCTGCATTGTGTTGTGCCGTATCTTCCTCCGGACAAGACCCCATACGTTTTCTATGGGGTTCAAGACATGCTAGTTTGCTAGCCAATCAAGCACAGTAATCCCACGGTCATTGAACCAGGCATTGGTACCTTTGGCACTGTGGGAAGGTGCCAAGTCCTGCTGGAAAACTATATCAGCATCTCCATAAAGCTTGTCAGAAGGTAGCATGAAGTTCTCTAAAATGTCCTGGTAGACAGCTGAGTTGACTCTGGACTTGAACACAGTGAACCAACAACAGAAGATGACTTGGCTCTCCAAATAATCACTCATTTAGATTCTGTGCCTCAAATCTTCCTCCAGACTCTGGGACCTTAATTGCCAAAATGAAAACGTCCTTTCATCTGAGATACTGAATGTGGTTATCACGAGCTGTGTAAGCCGTAATCAACAATTAAACAAATACAGGCTTAAACTATTTCACTTTATGTGTAATCAATCCACATTAGTTTCACTTTGAGAATTAAAATAGTGAAATTATTTAACTTTTGCACAATATTTTAATGGTATTGAGATGCACTTGTAGAATGAACACAAACATCTAGACGGCACGTCTTTACTTTTTTTTATTTGTCTCGTTACAAACAACTCATTAAGAAATCAATAAACAGCAAAACCTGAAAGACAAAAAACAATAGAGTACATTAGATTATCATATCATAGACCACACAACATTTTGTTATTCCATTTAGCCAATTTTACCTGTTTATGCCTTCTCAGCCGGTACTACTGCTGCTGCTGCTGCTTCCTCATCCCCTCCCTTGGTGTTACGCGTGTAGATCAGCTGTGCTCTGTGTTTGGACACCAGTTTAATCATGCCTTGAAAGAAGAGTGAACCATTAAGCATGACATGTTACAAGCATGCAAGTCATGTCTGTATGATTGATTTGGATTTCCCAAAAGAGACTTTAGATATTGACGTAAAACCAAAGTTACCTTTTACTTGTCACCTTGACATCTATCACTGAGCTACCAAGCACAAATGAGTGATATGGTTTAAGAGTTGATTAAAAATATATAATGCAGTTGAACTTTACCATTTAAAATCAGCCATAGAGGAGGTATTAGTCAACAAGACACTACATTTCAATAATTCCCATTTCCTAGCCATGCAAAGTTTAGAAGAATAAAGTTACCAAGGCACTACAGATAAAAAGCTGAGTTTGCATGCACATCAATAAAATTATCTTAAATTCTAACAGTCATTTGCAGTCAGTTACTGAGTAAGTATACCATGTACAGTAAAGTAAGCTGTGCCGTTACAATAATCTGGACCAATGCCTCCAAATACCTAGCACATTTCCGCAATATCCACAATAGCACTGAAACAGCTTTTCAAACACATTCAAGTAGATTCATCAGAAATGCCTACATCACATGCATCACGATATAGCACACGTTCTGTAAATGAAAATAACAACCATCAGGACTATGTCCTGAACGTGATATGCATGCGTTTTTCAGGTAGCCTAGCTAGGGTTTTGTTTATTTTACAGCAGTGGCATTGATGCACTGTGCAAAATATATAACTTTTAGGCTGGCAGGTTAAACAATCAAAAGACTCAGTATGAATCTGCCTCACCAATTTTTCTCTGATCACAAGCCATGCTACTCTGCGCTTTCTGCTTCACTGCGGGCAGGGCTCATGCACACACCGAGCGTAGCTAGTTGAGACAGCAGTGGCGAGTTGACAAAAACTATCCTTATGTTAGCCTACTGTAAGTGCAATAAAAGCTTAGCCAGTAAAAAGTCAAGTGTAATTTACTGACGTCATCCGGACGTCCAAATGACGAAAATTATTGCAATAACAGTGACTTTCATCACAACGATATAAACGATAAAGCATGACAAACGTTTTTTCTATCATACAATATATCGCACAGCAATGAACTGAACGGATCAAAAAGAGACCAGTCCCTTCCAAAGCAATAGGGTACTCCATCAGACCCCCCTCAAGTACAAATTGGCTGCATGGTCTGCACCACTGTTTCCATTTACAGAGTGATGACTGTGTAGAAACACAAGACTCCACCTTCAACCCAAATTGACGTTCAGACCACGGGTCACCTTTGGAAAGAAGTTCCTGGAGAGCGTTTCTGGCCAGAGAGCCACGAATCTTCAGTCTCTCAGACACAACGGCAGGTGTGATGAGCTTGTAGTTGGGGACTTCTTTGTACAGCTTTTCGTAGGTTGCCTTATCGAAGAGGACCAGGTTGTTGAGCTTATCCCTGACCTTTCCCTTGGACCACTTCTGCTCAGAGAAACAAGATATGATTTCAGTAGTTGACTCAGTGGAATATAAAATGTATGGTTATGTTTGTATTTGTGCTGTATTAACTATATTGTAAATTATATAAAGCTTTGTAGACTACTGGTACGTTCTTTCAGCTTTTGTCTGAAGAGTTTGTTTTACTGTCAATATGCTTGACCTGTCAATCAGAAACATACCTTCTTTTTGGCTTTGCCTCCAGACTTGTTAACTGGGTCTTTGTCCTTTTTGGACTTCCCAGAGTCCTTCTTCTTGTCTTGCTTGGGAGGCTATCGGGATGACAGATTCAAAAAGCATAGCCCGTTAGAGTAACTCACGTCTTAGCCAGGTCACAGAGAAACATTATGCAATTTACAATGAAAGGGAGACAACGAATTGACTACATAAAGTAAATTTCATTTTGTTGAAATCAGACTATCTAGCGAAAATTTTCATCGCACAATTACACTAACATGTATTTTCAGAATCTCAAAGAACTGTGCAAACTAAAACCTAAAAACTGCAGACAGGCAATAAATATGTTGTCACACTTTACACGACTATGTGAATGTTAACAATGTTAACAATGTAATGGAAGTAAGCAAGCACCAAGCAGGAAAAAAAGCATGGTGAACGCAGCATGCTAGCTAGCTAGCTAGCTAGCTGCTACAGTAACCACAATTGCTTAATCAGCGTCCACTGGACATTGTATTTTAATGTTAGACATATTGTACATTCAGAATAATGATAGTCTTCGTTTAACACAGCATTGTGTGGGTTTTTTATATTTTAATGTATTAAAGAACAGCGATGATTGTCATCCTCACCATGTTTCCTCGTCAAGATGTCGGAGCGAAAGGAAGAAGGCCCTTTCGCAAGCGCCTTAGAAAACCCGTACATACGGATGTGTTCACATTGAATTATGGGTATTGGTGTTTGTTAAGTTTTAGTAGTTAAATGCGTATTTTTTTAACCTAATAACAATACATCGCATATAGTTAATTTATAATAATGATTTAACTAATAATTCATGCATAAATTCCCTTTATGCAAGAGTGCAGTGGCTTTTGTCTTATTTCAGCATGATCGTATTATTGTCACGTCACGTGACACATGTCAGCTGGGCATTACACTGAAAGATGGCGATCTTTAGTGTGTATGTAGTAAATAAGGCTGGAGGTTTAATTTACCAATTTGACAGTATTGTCCCAAGAGCAGAGGCAGAGAAAACGTTCAGCTATCCATTAGACTTAGTGCTTAAGATCCACGATGAAAAGGTCGTTGTGTCATTTGGACAACGCGATGGAATCCGAGGTAAGAAAACCATATGCGTTGTCTGAGCCAAAATGAATAGGCTTTTATCGTTTTCTTTGGCCTTTTGAATTAATATTTCATGAGCTTACTTTCTCACATTTAACATTTGTCCTTTAAATATGCTACTTTAATTTTGTGTTAAGTACATATTCAGAAATCTCAAGCTGTCTGATGTAGTCTACCATAGTTTGTTTTCAGAGGCCTTTAGTTGAGTTATTGGTAGAATTTGCTGCACTTTTTAAACAATTTTTAAACACAATGCTTTTTTATTCTGTTGTATTCAACTGTTTTAGTTATTTAAAAAATAATCTGATTTAGTTTCTTATTTTCAATTCTTTTTTATTTGTACTTTGCCTAAATCTTTGTATATCACTGAATTGCCACTCAGTATGACTTGGCCTATAAAGCTGCCTTGCATTTCATAGACAAATTCTGAGACTGTTTTCATTGGAATGATTTAGATATGTAGCCTATTTATTAATATTGTGCTCAAGGTTGACTGATGTTTTGCTTTATTTCTAGTGGGACATGCAGTGTTGTCAATCAATGGAGTTGATGTAGTTGGCAAAAACACTGCAGATGGTAAGGACACCATTGAATATTTGAAGGATCCTTCAAATTATCCAGTATCCATTCGGTTTGGACGGGCTCGCCTAAGTTCTAACGAAAAGCTAATGCTTGCATCAATGTTTCATTCGTAAGTACTTTTAATGTTTCATAGATTATAACCTGCAGTTTTGACATGAACAATATAATTATATAATTTACCTTTACACCAAATTAATCTCTGTGTATTCCCAGATTGTTCGCTATAGGTTCACAGTTGTCCCCTGAAGTCGGCAGTTCAGGGATTGAGATGCTAGAAACAGATGTTTTCAAACTACATTGCTTCCAGACACTAACTGGTTAGTGGTATGACTATGGGTTATCTAGAGGAGCAAATATGTATGGGTTCTGAAAAACATTATTACATGACATTTGTTTATGACCAGTACTTTTTCTTAAGTAGAACCCCCGAAGGCAATCATTGATTTCACATAGTATCCATACCAATGTGCATATAGTTTTGCTTTAAACTGACGCCTGTCTCTTACTACCCATTTCCTGTTGTCTTAGGGATAAAATTTATAGTGCTGGCAGATCCCCGACAGTCTGGAATTGATACACTTCTGAAGAAGATTTATGAAATCTATTCAGACTTTGCTCTTAAGAACCCCTTCTATTCTCTGGAGATGCCTATCAGGTAACTTTTGATACACTTTACTGTTCACAAAGGAACATTGGATTTACAGTGTTGCTGGTCTCAATACAATAAGGCAAAAATGTAGGAAGATGGCGAGAAACGGGAAAAAAAAAACAGACCTCAATATTCATTCATGCAGAGATATTGCACAACCCTCACTACCATTTACTTGACTAAAATACAGTTTTACTGATGATATCGTAGCCTGTTATTTACATACATTATATCAATTTTTTCAAATGTACTTGCACTTCATAAATTGGATATAATTATGTTTTTACATAGTTAAATGTTTTATATAATGTCCATTGAGAGCAATGAAATATCAGAGACTAAATCCTTGTTTGTGCATGCATGGCCAATATAGCTGATTCTGAGTATTTGTCGTGTGACTTCCAGGTGTGAACTGTTTGATCAGAATTTAAAGAGTGCATTAGAGGTCGCAGAGAAGGCAGGCAACTTTGGACCTGGAACCTGAACTAGACAGGGCAAGAAGAGACAACTAGAAATCTGCTTAAATTCTGTCATTTATAACCAAAACAAATGCATTATAACTAGGACAAGTACAGTGACACTGTAAGTAAGGTTGTAGTTGTTTTTGTTATTTAAAAAGTTTACTGATCCAGTGTAAATATGAAATCTTTTGTAAATACTTACATACTTTTACTTACATAAAATATACCCCATTTGTATATTGTTTATTTAGGCCGTTTGTACTTTGAGTTGCTGTATTAGCTAACTGCACAAAAGTCAAGATGAACTGGGACATGATAAAAGGTATAGTCTGCAATTGTAAAATACACTTTCTGTCAAATTCACCAGATTAGACAAGTGTACAGTTCTGTGTGTGTGTGAGTGTGTGTGCTGATTAAATAATCCAGTACTTCTACACAGCCCTGACTCTGTTAATAGGAACACAAAGTGGCAAACACAACTCACAACAACAATGCCCAAGGTTTTGCAATGTGTTTCCAACGTGTGGGGCGGAGCTTCTGAGGGAATTTGTTTTAATTTGACTTTAAAGTTCACAAGTGTTTTTGAGAATGACAGAATCTGCCTTAACAGCCCTGAGACTCCACGCCCTCAGATGAAAAACCAAGGATGTTTGCTATCTATTTATTTTTTAAATACATGTATCTATGTTGTATAACACATAAAAGTTAAAAATATATACACAGGGTAGTTTTAAACCTAGTCTTTTAGTTTTCCTACTCTGCAGCACAGAACATAACTTGTTTTAGTCAGCCTTCTTAGAAACATGACCCATCTTGGTTCTGATATTGCGCAAAAGGAAGAACCCAACAGTGGTGATGGCACAGGTGATCTCTGCTACCCAGAAGGCCATTTCCCAGCCATGGTGCTTGGCAATGGTGCTGAATGGCAGCCCCGACAAGAAGCCACCAACTGGAATACAAATAATACATTCAGAAACACATTATTTGATATGTGTCATACATGCACGATGAGAAAGCATCCTAACCTATTTATTTTGAGAAAAGACATGTATGATGTAATAAATAACTTACTGTTGGCCATTAAGGCAACAATGGCATGTGATGTACCACAGTAGTTTGATGGCGCACTCTCATTGGCTATCACTCCAAACAATGCTATTGGTCCATAAGAGGAGAACCCAAATGCGGCACCCAAAGTGAGTATCCATACCTAAAGGTGGAGTACATAAAGTATTACACAAAATACCTCAGGCAGCTGAATATCAACTTAAGAAGTTTAAAAATACCTTTGAGCTGTCTTGAGTAACTGTGACTCTGAAGAGGGACATGGACACACACATTCCTGCCATCATGGCTATCAGGATGAAATGGCGGGGGTTGCCATGGCTTCTCATGCCTTGCTGTACAAGAAGAAACATATACACATTTGATACTATAAGAATATTAAAACATAATGTGAGGTTATGATATGTATTATTGTAGTAGAGTCGTTAGCAATAGTGACATACTCCATTACAGCTACAGTGAGATCATAGGCTATCAAGTTATATATTTTATAACCTGTTAGCCTATGAGGTTATAACACATTGAACACTGTAGTAGAGTTGATAATGATACAATTATAGTATAACTTACTTTAGCCACAGCTTTGTCAGATAAGTACCCTGCTGCCAGGCTGCCTAGCAGACCACCTACCTCCAGAGCACTCATATATGAGCTGCCTGTGAAAGAACAGTAAGGGAATGGGACTGATATGCATCTTGACAAACCAGTCGGCGGGTGCCAGGACACAAATTTAAAACAACAAGCAGATGATACAGATTCACAATGTATTATGCGTCATTAATGCATAATTTGTGGAGACTGGATCGGTCTGCTGTGACCCTCATTGGTACCCATAAGTGTAGACTGGCCCTTGTCCTGGATAAGTAAGAGCTGGCCCCAGTCAGTGCAAGCTGTCTTCACCCCAAACACCACCAGGTAGGAAATAGAAAGCAGCCACAGGTAGGGTGAGGTCAGGAACTCCTTTAGGGTGCTCTTATCAGTCGATGAACCTTAGGAAGTGGGATTATGTCAGTGCGTCAGTACAGGCATGATGATCACAGCTGATGTGTTTTAATTAGTTGGCGTTCAGGTAGCCTAGAGATAATGGGATGGTTCTGCAATGGACTGATACAGTGAGATAGTGCCCAGCTTCTATGCTGCTAGAAGATGGTACCACTTGGCATTAGAACTGGAGTTGGGCCCTACTGTAATGTTTGAATGCTGCTCCTTAGTACTTTCTCCATGATCACATGACACAAGTGTGATGATGATGAGTGGGTGGTCTGCTCTAAGAAGTGTCCTTTGTCACTCACATAGGGATGTCATCCTGTGCATAAGATCAGGCTAGTGGAGTTTACGCCGTGTGTAAAGTCCAGTGTGTAACTGACCCTTAAGACAAAATGCACATGCAGTGTGTCACACACACACACATACATGGATTATGTAAACGTGTTTTTTTTTTTTCCAAATATACCATACATATTAGTTATTAATTAAGTACTCCCTCCAATATATGCAATATTATTCTTATTATTAAGCAGTAGTATCAGTTTGTGGCTAATTGTTAGACAAACTAATTTGACAACTCTTATTTATAATAATGTAGGGCGGCAGTGGGTACAGCGGGGCGATAGGTGATTGAGATGTTGCTGGTTCAAACCCCGACAAAGTGCCAAGGTGTCCCTGAGCAAGACACCCAACCCTAACAGCTCCCAGCGGCCTTGCATGGCTGCCATCGCCACCTGTGTGTGAATGTGTGTGTGAATGGGTGAACGTGAGGCTACGGGCGGTTGGGAAAGCGCTACACGAATGCAGTCAATTTACCATGTGTATTTGAACTAGTGTTGAACATTGTCTTTACCTGACTTGCCTCTTTTGGCTGAGGCCTCTATATTGGGCAGCCCCACATCCACAGGCTCATTCTTGATGAGCAGCAAGCAGATGAAGGAGACGGCAACGCAGGTCATCCCTGAGAACAACAGGATTGTCCTCCAGCTGTAGCTGTCAGCCAAGACAGTGGCGATAATAGGGCCCACGCTGCCAGCCAGATTCATACTACAAGAGAGAATAGCCCACCATGTTCCGAACTGAGAAGGCTCAAACCACTGACAGGAGAGAAAAGAACACACTTAAGCATACAGCGCATTGGGAAATAGCATGCGAGAACACAATGATAACCTACGTTGAAACTAGTGCACTGCATTGATTGTACTGGAAGACTATGGGTGACATTTGGTACTATGAGGATGTTGTCATTCAGGAATCAGGCTATACGATTGTTCATAAATAGGAGGGTGCTTGAACCTCCTTTCTAATAAGGGTTAATATGGCCTTTACCCAGAAATTTTCAATTGTATGTCTGCTGCCAATGTTGCCCTGTCGTCTTTAAAAAAAAATGTTTGCTAGCATCAACGGTACACTCTTCAATTGTGCTGCCGTGACCCCATTACCCTATTACCCATTGTCCAATGTGTCCCCTCAGCCAAAAGTTTAGAAACAAGTCAACATGGCAGGTGTAGGAGGGGCATTTGACCACTGTAAGGGTGTGGAATGTGAATGCTCCTAAACAGTTTTGTAACACTGATTTCAACCAGGGTAATTCTTCCAGACACAAACTACTACACAGGCACATCTGTTCGGCATGCTTGCCTTGAGGTGGAACCTAACATGTAGAACTAGCACTTATCCTAGCACTTATACTAGTGGTACAGTATATTTGTGTGGCTAATGTACCTTGCGGAGCACCCTGCCACAGGGAGGCCAGCCCAGGCCTTGGCCAAGGCCGTTGAGGAACCAGAGGCCAGAGAAGACAGCCACAGTGTGTGACCAGGAGAAGGCCACATTGACACCTCCCACCACGAACAGGCCGATGGAGAAGAGCCAGCGAGCGCTGATCTGGTCTGACAGCACTCCGCTAATGAACTTACTGATGGCATAGGCCAGGGACTGGCTGCTAGTGATCAGGCCTAACAACGGCAGGGGGACAAATGGGGCAGAGAGGGAATAACAAGACATAAACGACATGAAAGCATGTGGAATCTGCATAAGTTAAGGAATGAAAAGTAGTATTTTGGTGGATAACGAAAGCAGGTTTTATGTGTAAGCATGTGTAGGTCGTAGAATTGTTGGGCAATTGTACTATACAGTATGCATGTAAATGAGGCAAATAATAAAAAACAGCGAGCAAACAGTCAATAATAAAACCGTAAATTCACAAGTAGAGTGAGCGCATGCAATTTAGTTCATACCTAGGTCATCCTTGTCCAGCGATATCTCTTGCATTATAGAAGGCATCACAAAGGAAAATGTTTTTCTGTTGAAATAATACAGCGAATAGCCAACAAACATGGCCACAAAAATAGTGGTGCGGTAGTATCCATACCCTGCTGTAGCCATGCTTATTGTTGAGAAACAGAAGTTCTAATAGGGCCTATAACCAATACACTACAGTACAATAACAAAATCCTCTTGTTTGAGAGGTTTCACATTTCCTAGTGCCAGTGAACTTTGCTTCAGCATGGACTGAACAGAATAGCTGCATTTCTGTAGTGTCGTTTGTAATCAATAGGTGAGGTTAATGGTCAACTTCTCTCAAAAGATATATTGAAAGGGAGTACATGTAGTCTATAAAGCATGAAAAGCTACTGTATATCAATATGGTAAGCTTGGAATCTTAGCACTTATAAGTAAGTTATTAAAGTACTAGTAAAGTGTCATTGTTTCCTTATGCATGGCCCTTAATTATATTTGCCCCCCATGATACACTGCTCTATCTGTCCATTTTGCACTCTTACATGGACCGTGGGCCTCCTTGGCAGTTAATGATTTATGGGAGAGTCCAATGGTAACAGCAGGCCAGAGAGAAAGAGAGAGAGGGAAAGAGAGAGAGAGAGAGAGAGAGAGAGAGAGAGAGTGAAAGCGAGAGAGTGTGTTGTTTGCAAACGAGTAGGGTAAAAACATCTTACTGCATGGCATGCACAAGTTGCTTTCAGATATGCGCATGATTGCACTGTCACATGCACTGATAAGTGAGCACAGCACTCACACACTGTTATGGGTGGTTAATAATAATATAAAGTTACATTCAGCATGAATGGTCTTCACTAAAATGTCGCATTATAAAAAGGTTGCAGCTCAAAGTGCTTTACAATCGAATAAATAAATAAATAAAGATAAAAATGAAAATAAATCAACAATAAAACAAGTAGGTATACAAAGGTATAAGATATAGACTATTACAAACAAGATGTAACATGTACGGTATGGTAGGGCCTACCTTACATTTATTTATTTAAAAACATTGCGCCACCCAGTGTCAAACACCCACCTCCATGGACTGCACGGACTTAAAATAAATAGCATACTTGTATACGATCAGTAATAAATTGTATAGTATACATTTACTAGTTTCAAGTGTCCAGGTGGAGAGGCCTTCTAGGAATAAGATCATTGTAAAAGTACCTCCCACTTCGCTTCTCTTCCAGGTTCAATGATGTTACCATGGTGAGAACAGCATACACATTAAAGGGAAGGACTTCACGGCTGCATGATAATTCCCTGTAGTCTACATTTTCAATATAATCCATTTATATTGGGTCAAGTCACTGTACTCGGCAATTCATTTGCGTATCGATCTTGGCTTACATCAATATTTGAGGATTATGGTAAGTCGATATAGCCTACGTGTTGAAGACGGCCTAGTCTACCCTCCAAACCAAACACATATATTAGGCTAAGCTATTTCATAAAGTTTCTATAATGCTTCACAGAGTTTGGGAAAAGGCTCGTGTGCTTCACGGCGCAAAGTTGGGCGCTACTGCACCATTGCGCCTACCTCTTTTGTAGACGAGAGCCTTTTTGGCTCATCAGTAAGTTTCAGTTACGCATAGTTTGGAGTAATGTCTATGAATAATCTTCCCAAATATTAAATCCATTCATCTGACAGTCTACAGCATCGAGAAAGTCTGCAACGAGGCACGGAGATCAAACCCAGTTTGCTGCTACCGAGAGCACAAAGAAGACAGAGACAGTCCGTATCATCACCAAAGATTTCATCAGAGAGCTCAAGTAGGCCAGCACGCTGTAATCAAATAAAGTCAAACACATCAAAGAGATGTTAGAATATTATTATTATCATCAGACACTAAACTATGCCTGTTGAGTGCCTGTCCATAGCGCTAGTTCTAAACTAAATCAATGGTCATTTGTGATTGTGGCAGGATTCCTAGTAAGGATCCTTCTGGACTGTCTATCATCCTATCACCAGAAAAGATAGATGAGATGACCTCACGGTGCCATGGCATTCCCATCATAAAGGAGGACAAATTGAAAGCAATTAGGAAGGAGAGGGAGGAGGCCATGGTAAGTTCAATGCAGACATGTTAGTGCTCACACATGCTATGCAAACAAAGAATCTAATTCACCTATCAACCCATCATGTAGGCTGCGGCTGCAGAACGCAAGGCTGAGCTCCTTCAGGCAGACCTGTTACGTGAACAGAACCAGCCACAGAGCGAGCTGGAAGCGGAGGCCCAGGAGCGTGCTCAGTACCTCCTTGAGCGAGCCAATGCAATGCGAATGGAGCAAGAGGACGAGATCAAGCAGCTCAACGAGGTAAGACTTGCACCCGGCCGGCTGACATTGATCGCCATGGCACTACGTGACTATAAGCCGTCTGTGGTGTTGGCCTGCAGAGCATCTTGGACGCTCAGTGCCAGGCGGTGCGTGACGCCCAGATCCTGGAGAAGAGGCAGATCCAGGCAGAGTTGATAGAGGAGGAGAAGCGTCTGGACGCCATGATGGAGGCGCAGCGACGCAAAGCCCTGGAGACTCAGGAGAAGATTGATGAGCTGCACAAGCTGCAGACTGTCCGGTGAGGGAGTCTGCCGCTTGCATACAGCCACAGACCGCCACTAAAGGTCCTATGTGTGATATTTTAAATATGAATACAGTCGTAACAAACAACTTAC
>JAOEGT010000005.1:2671891-2689686 GCA_025447795.1 Speoplatyrhinus poulsoni
TGTGGAGGCTTTTTCTATGGGATCGGTGTTGGAGCGGGAACCTGTTGTGCAGAAAATGCTGCTGGGGTTTCTTCGGTCTACCAGCTTGTTTGCCCGTATTTGACTATCTGTTCCTGTATACGGACCCTGAGAAGCAGCAATGGCTTAGCTTGCGCCTAGTCTTACACAGAAGAAGAAGAAAGTGGCACTCGGAAGAAAGCAGCCTGGTCAATTTGAGAGACGCACGGACAACTGATATATATATAGAGATAATATAACTTTGAACGGACTCTACACACCAAACACACGATTTGCTTCAGTCAATGGTGATCTGGCGAGATTATGCAGCCTGCTTCTCTAAAGACCGTGCCGTTGCATTTTACCTGCCGGTAGCCTACTGACTCTAAATGCCCGGTACAGGTACCGGGGCGGTTGCAAACTGAACTCGGAAATAAATTAACAGAAAAGGAACCTGATTTTGTTTTTTTTATTACCTACTGACTAATGGATATGCCTATTACTTGGCCACCGCTAGCAACCAGAACTGAACGTGGAAATAAATTAAGAACAGAAAAGTTATTTGGCCTTTTTTGTGTGAAATCCAGTTAACTCCCTCGGGCAGTATATAGACTTTTGAGTAGGAAGCTGCACAAAATACACATAACTTGTATGTTAACATATCTCCTGCAAGTACAGATATATATTAATAACGCAGTTTTTTTTTCTGTTTGTTGACGACTTGGCTTGTTAATAACACAGCAGCAAACAATAGTAACCTACCATAATTTACTTAGCCTAGCTAGCGCATATCAGTATATTGAAGTGGTTGGTGTCTGACTTTATTTTTTTTACATAAAAATACCTACCAACCTGATGACGTAACATTGAATAAACTGCGGTTAATAGACAAGTGTTTTTCAAAAAATTACATAAAATACTGACCTGCGGTTAATATACGGTGTGTTTAATAGCCGGGAAATTACTGTGTGTGTGTTATGTGATATAATGGATATTGTGTACCTTCTGAACGTAGATCTCGATGTACTTCTGCAGGCTATTGCGGTAGAGGTACAGGACAAGGTCGTGGACAAAATCAAAGCGGTCGCACACAATGATCAGAGGCAACTGGTCAGTCAGCTTGGCTTCCTGTTGGGGAAAATATTGAACTTGAACTAGTCTTCTTTCTTAGGTGTATGTTCCTTGATGTCCATCATGTCTTAGCTGCTAAACTGTACCTTGAGGAAATTCTTGACCCTCTCAGGGTCATAGCAGTTGCTCTCGCGGCAGATCCTCTCCACCTCTTTGATCTGGCCAGTTTTGCAGGCAGCCTGGATGTACTTGAAGTGTACCTCTGGGTCCTGGCTGAAGTTCACAATAGAACCCAGGAAATAGAACAGACCTGAAAAGACAACCATTTTAAATCACTTTGGGTACCTTGGCCCCTCTAACTGACGCAGTTGGCAAACAGAACAAAAGAGTAAATAGCCCCTTTTAATATGCTAATTGGTAATAATATGGTCATTGTTAATGTTATATAACGTATCGTGATATTCCAAGTGCATCAGTGTGTCTCATTAAACACATGAGTGGGTCTGGGTTGTCCTACCTTCAAAGCTCTTGAAAGACTCAAACAGCTCAGTGAGGGACTGAGTAGAGAGCTGCTCGTGATACTTGGAGGCCACCTGGACACAGATCTGCAGGTTCTGCCTGATGTTGGCAGACAGCATGGCCCTCAGACACTCCAGAGAGTCCTCCACTGACAGGGAGCCAAAGAAGTTCACCAGCCACTATTATTGGGAGGGAGAAAGACGACGGGAGTCACTAAAGATAGGAGCAATCTACAGTAGGGCTGGACCAGAACATTAGAATATTCGGATATTCGTCTGATGTGTAGGTATTTTAGTTTCAATTTTGGGATTAGAATATTCTTTATTTTCTTTTTGCATGCGTATTTCCTCTTTGATCATAATTTTCTTTTTTATAATAATAAAAAAATAAAAGCCAAAAAAAAAAGAGTAACCGATTACAAATGTTCGATTTCCAGTGGTGAAGCCTACACTAATCAACATAATCTGTTTCAATTTGCTATTGACTACCACTTAAGATTCGAAGCTCAAACAACTGTATCCGGGCCAGCCCTACTCTACAGGGTTAACCAATATGGTCACAGATGCTTAATAAAACAACAAATCCTACCTTGCACACACATTTTTCTATTTGAATCTACGTTAACCCTGACCTGCGCCTGCCGTACCTCAGGGTTGAGCAGGTGTGTGTGCACCACAGCACGCTTGATGTCATACAGGTCGGTGTAGTGCTCCAGCGCCCTCTGCAGGAGGCCGGCCTTCTCACATAGCTGGGCCACGTGGGGGCGATCGTAGTGTGTGAACATCTGGTTGCCCAGGATAGCGTCAGCCACCTGTGACGCGCACAAAAACAGCAACAAAAGTCGCTCTTAGCAACAGTTACTTAGTAACAAATGGACATTGAAAATTAAGCCCTAAGGGAAGTGAAAGATATAGTGCTTTTTCGTGGATACAAACAGAACACAGATTGTGAGCGTATCAAGCTGTGGCAAACATGTTGAGCATGTGTGGAATTTAAGGGGGCAAACCTAGGCTGTTGTGTAACATGAGATTAAACAAGGCTAAACTGGGTTACACATTGTATGGAAAGATGACAAATACATTGACATACATCTCAGACGGTGTACAACGCACCTGAGGCGCATGGACCAGGTTCATTTCCAGCAGCCGTGTCTGCAGAGGCCCCTCCATAGGCCTGTTGTTCTTCAGGGCATCCAGCAGGAAGGACGTACATTGCTGGATCAGGTTATACTCCATAAACACATCCACAATCTGGAGACACACAAGCAACTATATCAATAGCCATGCCGAGCTAGTGCCATATTTCGCCACTATGAAATAATAAAATAGCAAAAGACAATGTACAATTTCCCTGTTGCACAACTGCAACATTTCTTGAATTTATCATGCATGGAAAACCAGAGGTCAGCACACTTGGGCTGGGTATTGGCAAGAATCTGGCGATACAATACGCATCACAATACAGGGGCCACGATTCGATATATTGCAATATATTGTGATACTGTAAGCAAGGCGATATATTGCGATTTCTAGTTTGTCTGTCATAGCAATGTTAATGTAACCTGACATGCCAGAGGAATTGTTGTCACAAGTCCATCTAGGGAGCCGTACATTGAAACTGTTTGTGAATGGCTGTACTTTCAAAACGATACTTGGCAGCTGATTGGATTAACCATCTGGTTGTTTTCGCTGACGGCACCATGGTCGGCACACCTAAACTATAAACACAACGCTGATTGGAAAACCACGCCCGTATAGCTATGAACACAACACTGACTAGAAAGTTCAGTTGCTACTCGGACAAACTGAAAATGATTCCCAGGCTTTCCAGACTGATTCTCAAGGCGAAATGAAACTGAAGCTTGTGGGATCAGGATGGTCTCACGAGGATAATGCGCGCCGCTGCTGCAAAAAATAAACACTTATGTAAACTTGCTCAGGGAGTGCAGATTTAAATAAGCTTTAAGCTAAATGTGGTAACAAGTATCTTTACTCTTTTTTGAGGTTAATGTATTTTGTACATCATGCCTTTTACAAATAATAAAATAAATATCGATACCGTGATTTAGAGAATTGATCGTGTACCGAAATATTGCGATACTCGGGTGTATCAATATTTTCTTACACCCCTACAGCACACATCCTTTATGAAAACGCCGTTTTCATCTGCAGCAATAGCAATTGGTGTGTTCTGTAGGGTGTAGGGTGTAAGCAGCATTGTTGACCTCTGACCTGCGTGATGTCAGCTAGTGGCTCCTCATCCTGGACCAGCATCTGGGAAAACTGCAGGCCCTGCTCTGGGCTGATCCGCATCACATTCCTCAGCAGGAAGATCCAGTCTGGGGTGTAGCCCACCTATAAGGAGAAGACAGATTGTTTCAATACACTTGGCCAAGGCGGAAGGTGTTCTGTCCTTGAGGGAACATAATTGACAATAATTCACATAGAATCCAATTTGGAAATATAACAAATGGTAAGAGTCCAGGACAAAACCATTAGAAAACACTGAATGGAATCCTACATAAATATGAATACATTTATATACAAGGCAAAACACATGCACAACAGTGTACCAGCAGATGAACCGTCTGTACATCTAACTGCCTCAGAGCATGTAACAATTTATCAACTAATGGATCAACACAGACCTTCTTGGCATAGAGCACTATCTTCTGAAACTGTCCTGTCTCTGCAAAACACTGGATGACTTTGTTGGGTACGTTGGCTCTCAGGTAGACACTGAGAGCCAGGGTTGGGTCCACAGATTTCACCAGGTCTCCGAGCTCTTCAGAGCACTCCAGCTACACACACACACACACACACAAAACCTCTTTTAGCACCGTCAGAAATCTTTCTAGGGCGTTTGCAAAAAAAAAAAACACTTTGGAGATATCAAACAAACGAAGAGAATATTTTAAATGCAAAGTTAACACCAATGGTGACTGTTTGACTTTAAGAAGGCCCCGATACGGCGTAGCCTGAATATATACAGCTGTATTTCTTCCACTTGAGCCATTACTGGACCCATGCCTTGTCCTCTTTGAGCCACTTCTCGAGCAACTGCTTGCGGCCCTGCTGGAGAACAGGTCTGCACAGCTCCAGGGACTCAAACTTGTTGAGCTGGCCCTGGTCTAACAGGATGCCAAAGTACTGCAGCAGGGGGGACGTCTGGCCGGGCTGAGCAGGGACGCTCTGGAAGCGACGGATGGTGTCTGGGGTGCGCAGAATACCCTGGATGTGACATAGGGAGATATGCTTGGGAACTTAGTTATTATGCCTGCTATATTAATCGCACAGAAATTCTTGACAAATTGATACGGTGCAGTGAAAAATATACGTCGCTTTACGTACTTAACAGCCAGTCTTAAGGCCACTGCCTGATATTGTTATTAGTCAAGTGTGAAGGTGTTACGTCATGGTACAATGCTGCCAGTACCTTAGGCGCGTTGGCAGCCACCTTGGCAGCCTCGGAGTAGTTGCCTGCGGCGAATAGGGTATTGAACTTGCGTGCGAACAGCTCCTCGGCACCGGCCAGGTTGTTGCGGACGGCCATGCGCAGGGCAAGGTCTGGGTTCTGCAGCACATTGGTGATGTAGGGAATGATGTTCTCCTCCTCCACGCACACCGACAACACCTGGACAGAGGAATGCAATGGGTACTTAGTATGAAACTAACAATGGCAATTACAAAGGTGGTGGAAGAGATTGTTCGCTAATACACTTTTCCCAGCCCTGGGTCTATAAATGGGAACATTAACAAAACACACCTCACGACACTATACTAGCCATGGCAATGATTGTCCAATATAGGGACCGGACCTTATGGCTTTGAAGGGACATTCACCTCATCTACAACATTTCACTATCACTTACCCCTCCTTTAAAAATGTCAATGTTTATCCACAATTTGTAATTGTTTCTACTCTACAAGAGCTTGTTTGTGGATGGCTAACATTCGGTACAAATTAAATGTGTCTACTATAATGGCAGAGCATCCAGTGTTGCAAATGTGACACTACGCTGATATCCCAGACTCACCAGTCTAGCGTTAAAACACAGCTCTCCACAGCGTCTGTGTATTGTTATAGCCTGATAATACAGTTTGAACTACAATTATTTGTTACCAGAGTAACTGCAGATTAATGACGGAATGCCAGCAGCAAATAAAGCAAGTTAGACAACACATGCAACACTAGGTGGTCAAGAAGGCATTATATAATTTGTGTTCAAAGTCCTGAATACATGCGTTATGCTGTGACTGTGTACAAAAATACAAGTTAATCCCATCCGTACTGTGGACTCATGCCTAAATTGTGCAGACAGACACTTACAACAAACTGTCATGTAATGTAAAATGGCGGCTGTGGCTGTGGACTACACTGTAGGCGTTCTTAGGATAGACTGAGGTGACAGCAAAGAGCAGTAGGGAGATAAGTAATTCCTAGCCCGCCTGGCAATCTGGGTCCTCCTGGCATGATTGTTACATGTTACTTGCCAGGAGAGGTGCAGCTATACTCATTCAAGGTTATACAATCACAATCTAGGCACCCACACATGACAAATAGCCAGCTATACACCACAGAATTTATGAGTCAACCACCAAATGTTATATATAGTATAAGAATAGTATACAGAATTCCAAGGTACATTATGTGAAAACACCTGTAATGTAGTACATATCTTATGTGGAGCACTACAGTTAGTTTAGTGAGCCATACCTGTCCTTTTCTGTTGACCCCGATAATGCCAGCAGTGGGCTCGTGTGGGGCAGTGACGAAGATGGTCTCCCCGCTGATCCTGTTCATGTAAATGCAGGTGCCGGTCTCCAGATCATACAAGTGGATGTAACCATATTTGGTGATGAGGAACACCACATCTTGTTTGGAGCTAATCTAAAGTGTGGATGGAGTTGAGAACAAGGTTAAACAAAATAAAATGAGGGTGACAGAGAAGGTTCCAGATATAAACGATTTTGTAAAAGAGGAGTTGTAAATTCTGAAAGTTCCTTATCTCGTATTACATAAAAGGGGTCTGGTATATGCTCAACGAGTCCGATTACCTGCATGGCAACAGGGAAGTCATTCTGGGCCTCCGGGGGGAAGAAAACATCCACAGCTTTCTTAGGAAAGGGCTGGTTCCCAGTTGGCGGTGTCCCCACTTCAATAATGTGCAGCTAGACGGAGAAAGATCTATTAACGCACACTCCCTTATCCTGAGCAAGTGTACTTTTATACAATATGTCACTATAGCACTGGAACAGGCACAGTGCCGTTGAGCATTCAGTGTCCACCATGTGAGACTACCAATCCAACAGGATGAACAGGGATAGGAACATCAGTGACACATCAAGGGGTTGATTAAAATGGTCCACATGATCCAGACCGCGCTCTGCCCAACACCCAAGCATAACAGAGAGTGAGTCATACTTTTCCTCCCGCCTGTCCTCGCACCGCGAAGCAGAACAGAGTGGACTCCTCTGTGTTGCCCTCCATCTTGAACTGGGCAAAGCCAGCAGCGTGGCCTTCTATGGGCTGAGACACCTTCCTGTCTACAGAGTACAGCTGCATAGCTCCCACCACACGGTTTTGCTAGAAAAGAATGGACGTGTACTATATAGTTAGTGAACGGATATACAGTGGATTAATATTGTACCTACAATAAAACTAAGTGCGTATGGCTAGATGCTATACAACGCTATGGGGGTGTTGCTGCTACCTGTGCTGAAATGCCAATGAGCAGCAGCCATTTCTGTTTGGCATCCGTGCGGTAGTTGATGATCTGACAACCGGCCAGGCTCGAGTGGCGGTCGAACACTTTGATTGGCTGCGAGTCTCCCTCCATGCTCCAATGGTAGACCGCATTATCTGTGACCAAGGCGACAGTGTTGAGGGAGATCCACTTCCAGAAGGTCACATCGTCCGTCATTGTGTGTGCCTTCATCTTGCTCTTCATCTCAATGTTGAAGATCTGCAGGGTCTTTGCCGCTGAAAAGATTCAGATTTTAAGTTAATTTACCTGGATCACTTGGGATCAATTTATTAAATATGCTTATCTATTAAGATTCTATAACACAAACATACTTGAAGAAGAATCAAAATACCAAATTCCACTTGTCAGAGAAATGTTGGTAATTAAGGTTTGGTGAGAGCATCACCAAAGGAGCATACAACAAGCCAGCACCATGTGCAATGCAGAGGACCAATGACAAATAAGCAACCAGCTATGTGGTTTGATCTGCATTCAGTTCAGTCTTATGAAATTAGGACTATAGCAGGAGCAATAGGTTCATCTGATGTTAAATATGTAAAGCCCAAATGGAAAGAAACGGCTACAAATTACTGCAATAACTTAAGTGGTTACAAATGAATTCCCAAGACATTCTTGTAAATAAATACATGTACAATAATCTCAACTCAATCTCCAACTCCAAAACAAAATTATGACAAATAAACACCTTGCCAATTTGAAAAAAATATTATCTAGGCATAACCTCATAACACCTACAAGGTCAAGCATTTGCAAATGACAAGTTCAGGAGTCATACATACTGTATATGTTAAAACCTAAAGAATGAGTGCATTTAGGTTAGGTCTGAATGCAGATTAGCAACATAAGAACACAAAGCACACAAACAAAAGTGATGGAGGGAATACTGCTCAAGAGATGCACTCGCACCCATTCCATTTCCTCCCAAATCAGGCTTATTAGAGGAAAGGAGTTAAAATACTTAAGACCATAAAAAGAATATGGGTTAATTGGGCTCCAAACAAACAGCTTTCACACCTGACACCTGGTCAATAATATGTAAATTGATCCTGTGCCAATCTAGCATTGACAACTATACATCTCTCAGAAACATATCAATGTCAACCCTGATAACTTACAACTTACAAACTTTAAAAATGGTTGAGTTAAAATCTCTACAATAGGCATTAGCCTACATAAGCAGACATCCACCCAAAACAAATCTAGATCTGCAGCCAATGCATATTAACATACGATTTTTGAAGTTATACAATGGACAATGTACAATGAATGAGAAGAAAAGATGACTATAGCTCAACGCTGATTATTTAAGTCATATTTAGATGATAATGGTACTCATTTTGTCTCACAACGTACTTCAGTATAATTACAATAACCAAGTTAAAGTATTCTTTATCATCAACATTAATACTGTGCATACATTTCACCACAGTGCATACACAGGAATACACTTTAACAACTCATGATAGGTAAAATTCAACTCACCGTCTGCAAACATAAGAAGCGTAAGAAATGAAAAAAAGAGCAAAAACAAGCAAAATAGACAAAGCATTCGTGATAGCATGACATTTGTTCTAACATTGTTATGCGTCTATTTTCCATTGGAGTATTGAGATACGTAGATTACAACTTGAAACTGTATTTTATAAAGAAATGCTTTGCCTGCATGTGGACATCAAAATGAGAAGCAGACTGTGATGGCTAGGTAACTGGCTGACAAATGGAGACAATATTTTCACAAATAGCCTGACACATTTGAAAAATAACATACAAAACAGATAGCTACGGTAATATATTGCTCCTATAGCTGTCAAATTGTGCTCACACCCTGCATTTTATTTTCAGTGTAAGACTACGCTTACCTTTGAGGGCAATCACTTTGCTAGCAGGGTTCATGATAGCGCTGTCGGCTGAGATAGGCCTGCGTATAGGAGTGTGCGGGTCGGCCATGTCTATGATCACAACTTGGGCCTGCTCGCCAACCTTTTCTCTTATGCAGATGAACTTATCTGACTCCATGGTTAGAGTGCTGAATCCAATATTGGCTGGGTTGATCCCCAAGGCCTGGAGCTGTAACATAAACAGACAACATAGTTTCATTAATGGCCTATGACCAAATATACATTTAAGAATATTGAAATGTGTAATATTGCATGCAAAAATAATTTAAATGTTTGCAATTCATCATTTTTATTGAGCATTATAAAATAAAAAAGGCACACTAATATGTATGAACTGAATTGTTAAACCAACATGTTACTTCATTACTTCACGACCAGACTGTATAATGCTTCTGAATTTAATAGATTCCGAAATTAATAAATATTGTGACATAACCATATATACTGTAAAGTTTAATTCATGCGCAAATCATTAAAACTTGTTTAGAGATGGAAATAACCAGATAAATTAATGATAGTGGGGACGATTCTTGCCGGAAAATGGCAAGAATGTTTTTATTTTTTTTATAATCGCGTCGGGCATCCAGGTAGACTGCACCTGACACAATGGGGGCGGATGAGCTACTGCCTATAGGCGATTGTACATTAGGGCAGTGTGTGGAGAAGGCGGTTACACATTGGTGGCGTTAGTGGTGCATTTATGTAACAATTGACTGACTAAACCATCCCATTATATTGGACAGTCAATCAAATCTAATACAAATAATGGCGCGACCACCAATACTGCTCACGATACACGACACCGTTGTTTAACAACCTAGTTACGGTAGGTGGCTAACACAAGCAAGGTAAAAAGAAAAATAGTCATAAGATACACTGAAGGTCAAAGCAATCGTATTCCCTATCCTGCCTCGAAATATGACAAATAGCAGAAGTTCTGAGGTTTCTATTTGACCAACAACTAGTCTGATTACGGTTTCCAAAACAGAAGGGGAGAGGTCATTCATTTGCTGCGGGTGTTGACGTTTCACAATTAGCTTATTTTAGCAAGCTAGCTGTCAACATAAGGAAATCCACTAAGAAGAACTTGTAACTAATTGACTTACGAGACGTTAACAGTTTAAGATTCCCCACGTACCTGCAGGTGCTCCTGGAAGCGGATAGGTAGAATTTGTGCCATGATGCTTCGACTTCTCCAGAGCCCTTTACAGCTAGCTTAGCTAGGAGGTAGCGCCGTGTTTAGCTACGACCTACTCAATGTATCGCGGTGTAGGTCGAGGCCAGGCAGTGAATGTAAAAGTCCAGTCGAAGTGATCAACTGAGTCTTCAGTATAATGTGTACGAATGCAATGATAAAATGTGAGCCGTTTTGCCCCCAGTCCGTGTTTTCTCCACTGCATCAATTGATAAATGAATAGCAGTGGCTACGGCGCTTGTCTCCACTTCAAAATCCGCAATGGCTGCGGAAACGGCAGAATCTGGCCAGTCTCTTGTTGTACGGAGATTGTTTCCCTCGCTGAAATATTGAACTTACCTAGTGTAAGCTAGTTATATTTTCTAAATATGCCCTACTTCATGAAAGCAGTTACAAGTGAACTAAAGGAAATAAGCAATGAGGCGCCAATATACAAATGATGCAAGAATACAAGCTACCCATGCTGACAAGAAATTCTTGTTCATTCAGAAATTCATGCTGACAAGAAATTCTTGTCAGCATGTAAAGTAGGCAGACACACACTTTCAGCACGACACCGGAAGCATCAGGGGACCTCTCTGGAAGGACCATGTAGTTCTATAGGAAGGACACTATAATAAAGAGTTTATCAGACACACACACACAGATATGCATGTTTAATATAAACTAATTTATAATTAGTCTTAATAGGCTGATTTCGATGCCTTTTCAGGGCTCTCATAAATAAGAGTCCTCTCAATGACATTTGTGTAATGTATAAAATAAATCAACAGTATGTACTGTTTGGAATATATTCATGACCATTTTTTACATTTTACGTAAACACCATAACGTAAACATGCATGCGTTTCTTATTAAAAACATCAGCCCAGTTATTAATGAACCATTAACACTAAATACAAACTGACAATATTTGGTGGATTTGAGGCATTGTCCTTTCCAGAGAAGAAAAGCATGCAGTGCAAATTGGAGATATGTAATACCTAAATAGCCCAAAGAAAATACTTGAGACAAAATGCATTTCAAGCAGCAGTTGTATTTGACTATAAAGGCATTTCTAATCCAGTGTCTCTAAGCTGTTTTCTTTATATTTCAGTGTAAAAAGCCTATATTAGAAAAAAGAAACAGTAAACCCAAAATAACATTTTAGAGAAAAAAAAAAAGAAAAAAAAAGAAATCCCCATTCACCAGTCATTTCAATTAAAATAGAAACAGCATTTCACTACACTAACATTTTCCCTCAAAACAAACATATACATATTTTTCATATATATATATATATTTTTTATATATATTTATTCTCAAGGCAGTTGGTCGTGGCCAACAGTATGGCCATATTTTCATGTTTTAAAGATAGAAAACATACAGAATGGAGAAATTCTAAACCATGGGAAACAATATAGGCCCACTGCACCACTAACCAACAACATGTATCTCATTCTGAGTGGCATAGACAGAGTGTGTTGATTTAATGTGGCACAAAGACACTCTGGAACAAGTGCATTGCATAACTACTAAACACTTCCCATTTAAAGCTCAGATTGTCCATCACATTTTCTTAGCTTGTCCTCCATTTCATTTTTATCTTGAAGCTTGGAAAGGTTGTACTGCGTTGCTGACATTCTTGGCCAAATATGGGAGCTGTAAATCCACTTGATTGAGAGGCAGAAGGGTACCCTGAGCTCTTGCTAAGCCTCAGTAAGCGTTGGCAAGTCTTGTCCTATGACTGCCGACCCTGAAGTCCCTGATGTACGTTCGTGCAATCTTACCATTCAAACTCCAATTATTCAGGTGAACAGACATCTTTTGGTGTTGGGGCTATCTGAACTGAAATCTGACAAGGCCGTGTCTGATGTTTGAATGACAGTATGCCAAAGGAAGAGATAAAAAGACGCGGGTATATAAAATTATCAGACAGAGGCTAAATATAAGGGAGGATTTTTGACAAATCCTCACATGCCAGCATCTTGCTATTACAGTAACGATAATGATGGACATGATATCCCTGAATACTGAGCACCACTCTGTCCAAGAACAGTAGAGAAAGGAAGTCAGTGGGGGATGATGAGAGTGCTACATGGGAACAATACAATAATAAGCAACATTGGTGGCATGGGTGTTCTGAAGTGGTTCGGAGGGAAAGACTATTTTCAAATGGGAGAAAAGGGAAACCCAGTAACTGCTTGATCTTCATAGTTCTTGATAGCCACGTGAATAGGTTTGTTGGGCTATTATTTAGGTGAAGTGATTATGTATATAACATGTAAGCATGCATGCTTACATGTGCATGTTGCAGACAGAATGGAAAACAACACGTAGAGAGAAAGAAATCCCTGGGCTACACAGGAGGAAGCGGTAGAGGATGTCCAAACCTCATCCATCTTATCCCTCTTTTCCACCTTACAACCTCCAACATACAGAACTATGTGCTTCTTTTTTGCAGCTCCTGAATAAAGGCTGTGGAATCAAGACAGTAAATTAACTTTGGTATAACCACCTATTATTGAAGTAAAAACATGTTTTTTTGGACAAAATATAATGAACTGACCTCCGATTATTTCCTCCTTTACTTTTTGCAGTTCCTTCCGCACCTCTTCTAGAATTTCCTGTTGGGAAAGTGATTGACAGTTTGTCAAGATGAAATACAGATGTACTGTAGTGGTTCAGCTTTCATAGGCAAACAAAACAAACAACAAAACATAGCAAATATCCAGTTTAGCAGTTCTGGCTGCACCAAGATATGAACATGACAGATTTTAACCACAATCCTCCATCCTAATGTACCATCAGTATTCACAATAACAACCTTGACTTTATCTGATAGTGATGGTTTTTCACAAACTGGCTAAACTCTACATAATGTAGTGTGCATTTCCCTGTAGCCATTACAGAAGAGAAACATTACAGCATTCGATTGTCCACTTATTCTTGCCAGCTCTGCTTTGGGCAAGCTAAAGAATTATGTACCTGTTATATTTATTATGTTAAAAATTCTAATAACCATACTCGTTTATGAATACTACTGTTGTACACAAATATTTAATTTTTCAGGATGTGTAAATACTTTGATTGTTAAAGCAGTCCGTACCAGAAATGCTACTGCAGAACAGGACAGAACTCTTACCTGTTTAATTTTCTCCAGATCTGTCTCCTCGCTGCCACCGGCGTCAGTACTAGCTCCTGCAGGCTTCATCCTGAGAGAGAGAGAGAGAGCACCACAAGGCATAATTAAGTTTCTATTTCTACCAGAAATGTGCGGAAAATATTTCCATCACAGTGAAACCTGTCAAAGCCCAAAGCATAACAAGAACAAATGAGTCACTACACCAGAGTTAGACAAATACAGCATACACACAAGGAACTGTGTAGAGGGCCCTTATATGCACTTAGATAATCTACCTTTTTGGTTACAAATAGTTGAATATGATAGTTAGAAACAGTGTAGATTGTATAAAGTAGTATGGTCATTAAGTAACATCAGTGAACATACTTCTAAGATTTTGTTTACATTTAAATCATTTTTACATTTGTTTGTGCACATACGCTGATTACATTTTACTGACTTGAATTAGCTCTAGTTTTCCACTACTATATCACTGTACACATTCTATATTGGAGATATCATTTACAAACACCCAAAGTGCCCATTAGAGATATCAGAAATGTGGCCACAGCGTCATAACAGCACCACCCACCACCATACTCAGGAGAGGTAAGGAAAGAACACATCAAACCGAATGTTTGTTAATTGCAAAGACAAATCACACTGAAAACAATCTGTTGTATTCTGCTAGAAGTGCATGACAACTCAGCTCCATTAGATGGTGCTATATGAACTGTGTACAGTGAATGCTTCCCATACACCCCAGGAAGCATTCTCCAGCCAGGTAGCGTCGACCTGAAGAGGGAGAAAGAAAAAGGAGGAAAAAGGGATGTAGGAGCAGACTGTGGACATAAGAGAAGGGGGCAGCTTTTATACCTGGAAACCTGGGACAATGAGGATGTGGAGTCCATGTTCTTGGAGATGGAGTTATTCCTGTTAGTGAGACACACATACTCTGTCCTTAGAATGGAAATGGCAGAGCACTCTCATACAGGAGAGGCACCCATAAACATGTTCATGCACGCTTGTTTACATGCTCACACAGTCCACATACACCCACCTTTCTGTATCTAAGTTTTAGAACAAGTCTTTTGGTCTGGTGTCTTCAAAATAAGACACGGCCCGCATCTTTGATTCAACTGGCCTCTTTCAACAATACCAGTGTCTTTTGAAACACTGCATGTGTGTGTGTATATATTTTGTTCCCTATTTGTTTCTTCCAATTAGAACATTTTCATTATCCTGAACATGTCCTCAGGAATACAGCTTTTTCCAGGTACTTTTAACCATAATCTATTAATGGAGAAATTAATTAAGTTCGATGTTACATCCCGAGTCCAGCGCCCTGAAAAGGTCAGATGGCGTTTTGGTTAAACATTTCAAGGACCCCTTAGATGTCACATTTCTACTACCTACAGGTAGGTACATGGAAACACAAGAGTCTTTGATTACCTGGGCATAGTAGCTGCTTTCTCCCAGGGTCTTCTAATAGTGTCTGATAAAAAGAAAAAGTGTTTAAATGGCAAGCTAACAATAGAAATACAGTGAAATGATCACACCAGTACTACTGAACAGGATGTTAAACATACAACACGATGGTATGCACAGAGACAGCAGCAGATGTACAGTATATGCACGTTCATAAGGACAGGCAAAAATGACACGCTATAGATAAAACATTTTTCTCACCACTTTGACCTGAAGACTCTGAATCATCCTGTATAGAAGGGAGATAGATGACATGTTTGGAGTGAGTCAGGACTGAGTCTGCATGACCACTGACTTGGTTGAGGCTGTTGCAGTGTTTCTTAAAGTGAGCTGTAAGCTGTAAAGAAATGACACTTACTGTATCTTGTGCCTTTGCTGGTACTTTTTCTACCGTGTCTGTTGCTTTTCGTCTACAGAATGGCAAACAGGCTTGGTTAGAAGAAACGAACAAGAACGGTATCCAAAGACAAAGACCGGAGGAAGCATGAGCAAATGGAGCAAACATTAACAACAAGAGAAACCACGATATTGTAACCGTAAGATCAGCCGTAGTGCCACCTTACCTGCGGGCCAAGATGGCACTCATTTCCCCCATCAGATCTGCACCTCCTCCTCCAATAGAGGAGGTACTGCTGCGGCTGGTGTCATTCCTGCCGGCCAGGCCTGCCGGGGCTGCTGGGGTCACTGAGGCAGCTGGGGCCGCAGTGCCTCCCTCTTCCTGCTGATGGCAGCAGAGAGCAAAGACAGTCAGAAGTACAGTACCATTATGTAGGGACAAAGGCTGCAACCGAATAGTAATAATTCTAATAGTTTTTTACTGAGAAATGTTGATGACCCAAACATATCTAAGACACACACGTATCTAAGCCATGACGAGGGCTGTTTAAACGCCAAGGAAAGCAGCGTCAGTTCTTCTTTCCTTGCGTCCTCTAGCATATTGCAGTACCATCACTTGCTACAAAACACGTCAGAATCCTGTCCAAACAGGTGTTTTGAGTTCATGTGTCCGATTGACCTGTTCTCAGGTGTGCGTGCCTACAGTTATTAACAGCCAAATAAACTTTTGAGCAGGTAAAAGTGGTGTGAATCAAGAGTTTCCGCTCTCGTAGATAGCACTTCCAGGTCACTGCGAAACAGGCCAATCAGGGAACAAGTCATTTCCACCTGACTGCTACGACGGCGGCACCAAGAGAGCAGAGCCCAACCTACATACTGCAGTTACCTTGGCTACCCTGCGGAGCTTAGCCCCTGCTATGGCGGCAGCCAGGCCTCCCCCACCCCCATCGCCTCCCCCCAACCCCCCAGAAGGAAGGGGTGGGGCGGGCGGAGCCGGTGGGACCGGTGGGGCGGCCGGCGCTGCTGGAGGTCCTGAGGGAGGTGGTCCTGGTGGAGGAGGAATACCAGCAAATGGAGGAGGGCCAGGGGGTGGAGGAGGGGCTGGAGGTGGAGGGGGGCCTCCAGGGGCCATGGGCGGGGCTGGGGGAACGCAGACTGGCAGAAAACACAGGGAAAGGGACTTCAATTATCTTTGTTTAACAATGACTGCATTATCATCACATTATACATTTTACTACATACATTACCCTATTGACACCATTCCCAGTACCCACAGGTGTCATTAATCTCTGATATCCATATTTTAGGGTAGGTATAAAATATTAACATCTCTCTCTCTCGGAGCCGAGCTACCCTCCATTTTTGAGAATCATTTAGAGTTCAGAACAAGATACAGTATATTGTGATGTGGTAATACTTCGATAATTGATGCTAAAGTCTCTCAAGTCATAAATCGATTTGCCCAAGGAAATCAGAGTGGTGAGCATTTGGATGTCTTTATCTTTATCCGAAACATGGACACACCTCAAAAGCACTAACGGGTGTATACTGGAAAACCCAGTGCCTTTAGAAAAGGTTTAAGTATTTATGTATGCCTGAGATATGACTACACTGAAGCTGCATTAGGAGCCCTTCTGAACGCCTAGCGACTTAACCAAGTGTGGCTGTGTTGTTGCCCAGGTGTTCCCTGACCTGCAGCGGTTTGTCTCTCTCTCTCCAGCCTCTCTCTTTCCAGCCTCTCTCTCTCCAGCCTCTCTCTCTCCAGCCTCTCTCTCTCCAGCCTCTCGCGTTCTTGTCGCTCCCTCTCTTGACGCTCCCTTTCCTGTTGCTCAAGTCTCTGCTGCTCTATTCTAAAACACAGAAACGCACAATAGACGCATGGTAAAAATCAATATGAATGAGAACAATGTAATGTCTGCATAGGAGCAGAAACATTTGTAATGTAGTGTACAATGTAGAACAAATGCTTAATAACTGGTTTATTTAAGACATATTCATGGTCTCCAATGTTCCATAATACTACAGTAGTGTTTCAATCTGACAACAGACATTAGAAATCTGCTGGATTCAAGAATTCACAGCTGGATGAGGTGGCCTAATTCACTACTACTGTATAGCCAGCCCTCCATGCAATGACTCCTCCCAAAACAGCTGTCACTCGCAAGGCTTTAATTCAGAGTGGCACATGTATACAACTGCTCACAGCAACACACACAAAGAACAGTTGGATGACTTGTGCAGTGTGCCCAGAGATGGGGGAGGGGAGGTCAATGTCCTTGTCTCCCCTCCATTAACTGAGGCTTAATAACAATAGTTGGTGTGTGTGTGTGTATGTACAGTATCTCACAAACGTGAGTACACCCCTCACATATTTGCAAATATGTGAGCATATCTTTTAATGTGACAACAATGAAGAAATTA
>JAOEGT010000005.1:2689786-2704547 GCA_025447795.1 Speoplatyrhinus poulsoni
TGTGTTGGAGCAAGGCAACATATAAAACATGCAGGGCTGCGGCTCTCTAGGACCAGGGTTGCCTACCCCTGAGCTAGACGAACACTACCCCAGCACTAACTAGTATGAACAAGCCTGGAACAGCAATACACCAGCACTAACACGTATGAACCAGCCTTGACCAGCATGGAATTCATGCTGGTTTATCATGGATTTTTTAGCAGGGACTGTAGCTTCCTTGCTTAGAGTTACACAATGCAAACAGGCAACGGCACAGGAGACAACGGCCTGACATCAAATTCATAATAAACTGGCATTTTCAGACAGATTTAATTCCTTGGTGGACATTATGGATATTGTATTGACACACCTCAGAGACTATACCTGAGGCAGCCGCATGAAAGCCAAGGTAAATAAATGCTGCCACACGCCTAACCCACCCAGACAGCGACTGCAGATTTCCATGTTTGAATGTGTGTGCATAACGCTGCACGCATTGTCATTACTCAGCAAAATAACACTTTATTTAAAAACTACAATGTGTGTAGTAGGTTTTAAATAAAGTGTGACATTATATCACATTGTTTAGTTTGAGTAGGCTAGTATAGATGGGTAGGCAATAGACTAATTGCCACAATCCCTGTAAACCCTACATTGTAGTGACAGGGATTAATTAATCCATAATTGAGAGAACACATGCGTTCCTAATAAATCGCTTAGTGTTGTTTTGAAAACTATAGACAGACTTAGTGGTTCTAATCTAGTGCTAAAGTCAGAGTCAGTCCTAACTTCAAGCTCAAATCAAAACAGTATTGCTCCCCGGTCCTCCGCGGCGGTGCCTCACACATCAAAATGCACTGTGAAACAAAGCGCAGTGCTTTGTTGATGTGAGCGGTGTTCGCCACTTTGTTTATGTTCCAAAATACGGAGCCAGGGCTGTGCAGAAGTAACTGATTCTTTTTTCCAACATGCACAGAGAACGTAAGATAGAGAAATGCAAGGAGATATTTGTTGAATTTGACAAAATGTGCATTAGCTTACATTTATCTTGCAATATGAAAAATTAGAGCACATGTAAGAGCTCATAAGGCTGTGTCTGCGATACCAACGTCCGCGGTTTCATGTCGCGGTTCTGTCGGTCTCGGTTTCAGAACCCTAGTATTCACTGTGCCACACAAACAAACAAACATAACTAGAGACCTGCTGTAGCTAGCTACCCAACCAATAATACTGTACATAAAAAATGGAAACTCAAACACACAAACAACCAACAACCTTGGTCTATTCAGAGGCATGCAAATGATCCACGTCACTCAGAAGTGGTGCAAAAAGCAGACATCTGTCAATGAGGCAATGTTGACGCATATCCATAAAATCCATACATCCTCCTAGGTGACCGTCAGATAAAAGGGTGATTAAAATAAGAGGTCTTCACAGGTCCTCCGAGACCCGCCCTGAGACCTGACCAGGTCGGGTCCACCTTTGAGTGTTTGACACGAATCTGGGTCTGGTCTGACAAAAATGCAATGATTCTTGGATAAATGCAATTTACCAACTGGACCGGATAATTAATTAATACATATGTTTACATTATTATATATAGCTTAGTATATATAAAGAAGCAATTACAAAATGTTGGTGGGCCAGTGCCCCTGAACATATAGGCAGCTTGCTTATACTTTTACTTACTTGCTTATATGACCATGGTCTGTGCATGGTCCGTGATAGGATTTACAAATTAAAACATCAAATATGTCCAGACATGGCTTTCGTTGGTAAATCATAAATTATTAACATCATCATTATTAACATTTTATCATTTGACAGCAGTGTGAGTGTGGGAACCTGTGCACTTCTCAGCCAACTTTTCTGCACTATTCCTTGACTATTGATGTTGCGACATAATAATAAGGTTGGGTTTATTCTTTCTGTACTCAGCGGGTTTTTTGGACAATAAAATTCCACGGTGCTTCTCGGGTACAGGTCTCTTTGTGGTCGGGTCCGTTCAATTCATGGGTTTTTCATTTATGCAAATCGGTGAAAAATGCTTTGGTTAATTTTGAAGACCTCTAATTCAAAGACACAATATAGATTTTCCTCAATACCCAGGTAGGACCTCATGATACTGCCAATAATACCAGTGGGAAACTAATAGGGTCAAGTGAAGGGAACACTGCTCAAAATTAGTATCACTTCAGATTACCAGGTTTACTGAACTCTAATAAATCATCACAGGATCTACAGTATGGACCACTGGACTGGATGTGACAATGCTAATGTTTTAAAAGGATAATTACTACACTACAAAAAAGCAGACATGGATAAATAAAAACAATTAAATAACATTTAAATTACTTTTAGCCTAGGACGTTTCCGTTACTAAAAGAAAAACACAGTTATAAACAAAAGCTTTTTCAAGTAATTAATTAAGTAATTCATTAATTAATTGAAAAAGCTTTTCTGGGGTTGCTTTTTGGGTTGGGTTTTTGATTGTGCCTCAAAATATATGAATGATTGATTGATAGACAATGCATTTTGCAGTAAAAAACAAACCAAATAAAAGATGATTCAGCAAGTTTGCCTGTGGCCATCAGAGAAATCTGAGGAGCACAGGAAGTCCAGATGACCTGAATTCTTATTACATCACATTGGAACAGTTCCCTCTCTTGGTGGACCTGACCTGACATGACCACTAATAACGTGAACTAAATGAATAAAAGCTCATTTAAGAAATGAAGGAACTATGTGTCTAAAAGAAGAACAAATTTAAATACAAGAAATTTCCTCTAACATGGGTCTGTTGAGTGATGTCATACCTTTGTGGTCTCCATATCAGTGTCTTCCAATGTCTTTGCTTGGCCTATCAGTGAAGGTAGAAAAGGGCATGTGAGACGTTTCCTATTTAATTTATAATCAATTTTTAGGTGACTGGTGCATATAAGTTTAGAGAACATACACCCGACAAGTCCCTTCTTCAGTTTCATTCATTTTCAATTGCTTCTTTGTTTAATTATATGCAAAAAGCATTATCTACCATCTATTTTTTATTAATTTTTATCTAGATTATAATTTTGCTGAACTGAACACGTTGCCTGTGTTTGTGTTTTACTATATGAAATAAGCGTCAAACCCTTAAAGACTAATGCAAAGTGATTCCTCTATTTCAGGGTGAAACAGATGGCCCTGTAATGAATAATACACCACTAGGAGCAACCAATCATCAGGCAAGAGGGCAATTCTGGAAAGACGGTTATTATACCACTTAAATAATAGTGTAACTTGTAACTTCATACCACACAGTAGTGGGTATGAAGTAGGTAAGGTCCAAAAGAGAGATACTTTATAGATTATTTTTTTTATTAATTTAACAATATATTAACATTGCCCAATACGCAAGTGTCTCTAAAATATCTCTGAAGACTTTAAACATGCTTGTATTGTACAGTAAGTAGCCTACAACCCAATGGTCATGTTTTGTTGAAATTAATTCACCATATATGGTTTCCATACCCTACATCTTCTTATATCTATGCATTATCTTCAACTAAATGTAAGTTTTTACTGTTATCAGTTGGACGGAATTGTCTTTCATTAAAGCATGGCCATATTAAATATCCATTCTAATGAATGAGAAACCAATACTACAACACAAATTTGCAATAGACCTTGCCAGAAACAAATTTTCTGGGGTACCTATGACCATAAAATGACTTCTGGGTCTAACATATTTTACCTATGGGAAAAATGTATGGCATTTCCACTCATACCACAGTCTGTTATTAACTTAAAAGTTACAAACTTACCGGTTTTGCAAAGGAACATATTCCCACTGGAAACGACTGGTGTTTCCCATATTTGAGATCACTAACTAGTCACAGTAAGCAATTTGCTACATACAAGCTATTGCTGCAGTGCATATACAGTATAATACGTCATAGGTGCAGGATCACTCAGCGGGAAATATATCTCATTTGAGGTCTATTCAACTGAATACCACTTTCAAGGAATATGGCATTAGTCACATGGTGCTTGATTACCGTACAGCCCCCATAGAGCTGATATTGGACTGAAGAATACAGTATGAACTGGCTAGAAAGAGCTACAGAACAGGGTAGTCTAAATTGAGTCTTAACACCATCAAATAGCATCTGTGTGTGGCATTCTATGTGTAGTTTATACAATGAAGCAGATGTCCACCCAGCATGAACACAAGACCTTAGACAAAGACAGCAAGTGTGTGTGGCAGTGACAGACCAATTGTTAGGGCTTCTCACAACCCTTAGTGCAAAAAAGACTGTAATAGTAAACACCCTTAAAATAGCTCACTTCCATCTCTATGGCTACATTCAAACTACAGTCCTTAGTGCTCCATTGTTTTGCTGTTCACATTACCTGTTAAATGTATCAGATTCTAGTGTGAACTGATCACAGTTCTGAAGTGCGGCACGCTGTGCCGAATGAAAGTAAGCATTGGCTGAGAGCAACAAAGCCAGACGTATACAGCCATTTTATAAGTATTACGTGAGGTGAAAGCCAGCAAATTAGTACAGAAGAAAGCCCAATAGCCCACTTTTGTAGGCTACTAAAGCCTGTTAAACACTCCAGGCATGATGCACATTGTCCGCAGACTGCCAGTGGATATAATCTGCCCGTAGAGCCTTTCTTTCTGCGTTTATCATGTGCATTGATACGTTCAGAAACAGTCAGACATAGGGCTATTGATCCAATTGTGGTGCAAGAAGGGAGGGTTAAAAAACATGCAAAAGGTTTTCTTTTAATTTATTTGTGTATTTCTGGTTCTACAATTTAGGCTACTGTATATCCATTGCACTGCTCGGTGAGGCAGCAAATATAGCCATAGTGTGCTCTATCCAAACACTCATTAAACATTGAGGACGATGATCCGCTCTGCACAATGGTTTTATCACCTCGCTCTGACCATCCAGTGACTACTTCCTTATTTAGCCTACTGTATGTCCACTTGCGAGTAGCACTACAACTTCTCCCACGCAGAAGTAACAAATGTCGACCAACAATATCCATGAGTGAGCCTGATTACGCTACCGAGGGCGAGCAACACAGTGAATGTCTATCTAGAGTGACGTCATAGTTGACTGTTCAGACTGAGGCCGCATTTAAAATAGTTAGATATGTATCTGATTTAGTACCACATATAAAAGTGGCCCAGATTCCATGTGATTTGTGTTGTTCACACTGCTCTGAAAAGATCTGACCCGAGTCTGCAGTGTGAATGTGGCCTAAGTGGTATGTTTGTGTTTTAGTTGATAATAAGTTAACGACAACAACTCCAAAACCCCAAGTAGACTTTCTTCAAAATCAACATAGACATCACAGTACACAGTACAAGTTTATACATTCTTACATTTTTCTAATATTGTTCTTTAGTTGATCAAGCCTGACATAATTTTTTATATGTTGCTAATGTGTTATTAAGGACCTCTGCATTTAATGAATAATGGGAATTTAGCAATGATTATACAATTTTAAGTCTATTTCCTCTCCCATAGCAAGTGACCTATTTCTTCCTCATTGTCTCATTATACATGAATAATGAACCAAGGTGGGCTTGAGCTAATAGCACTTCACATGATCATTAATGATGATCATTCACGGCTCATTAAAAGGGGAAGCAAGAAGGTATGCAAGAATAGCACAAAATGATCTGTCATGGGTTTTCATTACCAAGTATTGTAGCGGTCTGGTTTGAAGCCCAACTGACAGAGACAATCAATTCAGCCAAATCACTCTTAATGGGCATGGGGGTCACAGATCACAGAGTAGATTTAGGACGCTGGAGCAAGTGTGTGGATGTGTTTGCGCATACGTCTGTGTGTGTTTGTGTGTGTGCGCACATTATAGAATTACAACAATACAGTGATTGATGCCACCATCCCCAGACTGGAGTGTGAATAAGGTTAAGGTAGACACAGAACACATGCACCAACCATTTTCAATTGGGATCTTGTTTGAAGAAAAATATATAATACGGCCGGAAATGTGGCACGTTCAGCAAATATATATATACAAAATAATCTGAGAAAAATCCCAGTCAATAAGTAAAACACAAACACAAAAACTTAATGAAAATATTTACGAAAATGAATGGAAACTGTGCTCGTCAATATCATATAATATTATATAATATATGTTAAATTCTATTACACTTCAGTTATACTTGAAGCTGTGATGGGTTTACAGGTGCTTTTTTAACAATGTATTACTTGTTCTAGTTAGCAAACAAACAAAACAAACAAACACAAATCTACTGATTAAGAATTCATTAAACATTCCACTCAATTATCAAATAATTTTAATGTGTATTTATTATGTCTTGGGTCAAACACGAACTGATAAAGTTGCATAATAAAAGCAGGGAGTTCCTTATTATTTACTTTGGCTTGGTCAACAAAGCCTGGCCATTTTATCATCATCATCATGTTAGTAAACAACCTGACTTGGTACATTTTACTTTCATAAAATTTATAAATACTTTTGAATCTTTAAGAGCACTGTAATTGTGTAAAATATCATATTAGCGCAATCTGCACATATAATGATTTCCAATGATTTCCGAAAATACAGTACGCCCCAACTCAAGACTATGTGGCGTGATCAGAAATCAAACCTGACCTTATGCTTGTGCATGGTGAACAGGAAGACACCATCGTGGCCTCTCTTCTGGCTATCATGACCTCTCTACAGTCAAACGCTGGTCTGTCACGCTCTCACAGCTTTGTCATCCTCTCCAATGTAAATTAACCAGTAATCCTCTCTCTTACAGAGCAGGTCGAAGAATCAAATGAAAGAAAATCAATTCCCGCAAATGAGCTTTGAAATTGAAGGCTTCAAACACAAGGGAAGGCGGAAAACAAAATAAAAAAAGAGCTGTCACAGTGACCACAATGTCACCATCTCCATAAAAAAGCTATAGCAATATATCCCAGGGGATTGCCACAGTCCATGAGAATATCATTCCTTCGGTGAGTCCTGCATTTCAGTGAATCATTCAGAGAGTTTGAGAGTTTCCTATGTCGGGTGTCTCCCAGGATCCCGGACAGAAGAATCAACTCACATCTGCTTCACCCAGCCAGGAACGGACAGTTGTACGAGGGAGGACGGGTTAGGGATGCGTTAGAATCCGCCGTTCGTTCACTGGTGTATCCCATTGGTCAGACAGGTGTGGTGTGTGGGAAGGTCCGTACGGTAGGCTCTCACACATCGCTTACGCTTGTCGAGGGTGGTTCTTTACCTCTCTCAGTCCGTCTCTCCATCTCCCTCCCTCCCTCCCTCCGCTGCTTGATCCGCCTCTCACATCGTCTCTCCTCCTCTTCCTCCTCCCCCACCTCCCCTCCGCAGTGGGAGCTCAGAGGCATGTGTTTGCACTGCCGGCTGCTGGCCATCACAGCCCCGCAGCGCATCATGGTGAAAAAGTCACATCAGCGATTCTCTCCGGATACAAGTGCCTGTGCGCGTTATATCTCTTCAACACACACACGCACGCTCTCACACACACTCTCTCTCTCTCTCTCTCTCTCTCTCTCTCTCACATACACACACACACACACACACATGCACACACACACTCTCTCTCTCTCTCTCACACACACACGCACACTCTCTCTCTCACACACAGGCACGCACACACACACACACACACACACACATTCACAACACTCACGCTCTCCCTTGAAGGGATCACAGCTGCACCCTGACCTCATAACATCTCCACACTGGTCCTGTCCATGACCCAGATTCGCCAGTCATCACTGTTATATCAGCATCGTCCTCGCCACAGTGTGTCGTTCACAGAGGATGAGCTCTAAGTGAATGTCGTCCAATGTATTTGGTCAACTGTGTTACCTCTAATCTTGTTTTAGATTGAATCCTGTGAAATTAGAACGGGGCTCTACACTGACTTTTTCCCCAAGGAGCACACATGCTCCTAAATTAATACATTTAGGAGCACAGCCAACAATATGGTAGCACAGTCAAAATTCTATTAATTAAGGGCGAGCATAAGCGTTATTATTCACCTTTAGTATTTTGTTTTCATTGTATGTTAATCTCTGAAAGGCTTGGTTTTTGACAAAGGAGAGATAATGGGGCATACAGTATCAGGTTTGACCTATCATAAAATAGCTGCTGTAGTAGAGTTGTTCAATTGTGACATTGTCACATACGTTACTGTATAGCGTTATAACGCGTTATGTTAAAACTTCTACAGTAGGCTAATGTCTCCATTTATAATGTGGAGGTGTTCAAGGTAGAGAAGGACAACCAGCACAACTAGGCTAAAATATAGAAATTTGAGCAAACCTAATTTTGAATGGAATATATCTTGAAAAGTTAGGCTATACAGATATATTCTTATAACTTCCCAATTACTGTAGATTAATAGCCATATGAAACTATGTATACTGTTACTGTAGAGATCATATTGTGACGGCGTACAATGTAGCTTCACGTGAGTGTACGGTAAAAATTGTTTTTTACCTAATTGCACAAACGCGCAGCACAGTTTAAACGCTGGCTGGCGGCGTGTTCGCAGTCACACATCCACCTCTAACCATACGAACGTGAATCATTCGCCGGAGTGTAGTTATGGTAACAATAAACAAAAAGCACTCACCCTATTGGAAGTGGAACCACGTTTGGAACAGGTATTGTACCCAGTGCGCGCCGCACGATGGTCATTGTGCATGGGGATTTCAAAACAACGTGCAGCTGTGCATACATACATACAGCTGCAAACATAGTGGCTAGAAGTCACTCGCACAAAGTGCGCCTAAAGATGTTCGCACACCTAATTTTGGTTATAGAATGTATGTACAGACAGACAGAGAGATCATGTTCCATTACAGCAACTCAAATACGATAGATCATCTGTATTTCCACTAACTAGATTGGAAGAATTAATAAATGTACCTTGCAAATGAAATTCATCAAATCTTTTCTTATATTTTAGTATAGCTGATTTTATGATTGAATGTTGAACTAATACATTTCTGTATTTTTCTGCATTACTTAGTTGCATGTAAACAAATATGTCTTCAATATGGTGATGGGTCACAAACTAGGGATGGCACCTATATGATTGGTCCGATACTGACTTATATAGCTGGATCGGTATCAGTGACAATTGGACAGTTGTAACTGACATATTGGTGATCCAATTACAGTAAATTAATTTACACACGTAGGTTGTCACGTTGCAAGAGGTGAGGCCCCAAACGCAAGACACACAGTCTTAAACCAGGTTTATTCAAAAGAGCCAAAAAGGCAGGAACACATACATTAACAATAACCGACACCGGAAGACAGACCATTGGATAACAACAATTAGGGGCTGGTGATACACATCAGACATGATTACTGGCCCTGTTGAAACCCTGACATATATATTATATTATATTCATAAATTCATGTTACATTATGTTTTACAGAGTTAGGAAAGCAATGTTCAAGCCTGATGGTTCCTTACACAAAGCATGATTCCCAGTCTGTTCCTCGGTCACAGTAAGGATTGCAGTTTAATTAACACTGGAATTGGAGCATGCCATCCCTATCACAAACCATGCTCTCATGAGCCTGACTGGTGTGAACTAGTTCCTGTGTACCACTTTAATCACAAGAGACAACTCACGAAAAAAAGACCATATAACTGTGCTAAAGGTTATGAGCCTGAGACAGAACCTTATCCTTCCTCACAGTCTTAAAGTCATGCGCAAGGAAAATGTAGTTTTTGACATCTTACTTCTAAACATTTGCTTGCAACAGTGTAAAGGGCCGCAAAACAGCAAAGGACTGCATTGTGACATTTCAAAGTTCTCTGAGCAGAGCCAGGCAAAGCATGCAGCACAAATAGAGGCACTCGGACTCCTTGCTTTTCGCATGCATTATTTACAGTTGGCTTCTTGTGCAGTTAGTTACTTGAATGTACAGCCACCTATTGACTGTACGGTCCAGAAGAGCAGAGAAAGCTTTTCTCCATACATTATCTATGAGAATACGCATTTACATTTTCCTGCAAATACTAACGTCTGTCCTCTGTTTAAAATGCTGTATGTAAGTTTAGAACAGCAAGAAAGGGTGAATGTGCTCAGTGTGCATGTGCAAAGGATAAGTTGTGTGATGGCCGCTGTAGTTTCGGCACACAGGACATTATAAAAGGGGATTAGTTTAGGTTAGAGGGATTAGTGAGATGTTGATGCAGTCAAAATGAGTACATTGCATGGCATGTCTGGTTAACCAGCTTTCATATCTGGCCTGGCCCACTATTCACACAACATGCATGACTAACCACAGCCAGCACACCAAACCTAACACGCACACACACACCTACTGGTTCCACACAAACATTAGTTGAATGTTTCCAGCTCATATGTTAAGCAGATTACAGGAAAACTGTATAACCTGCCTGCCCACTCAAAACATATATTTGGTTTACCAACAGCTTAAAATAAACGTACCTATATGCTGTGGAAATGCATTTCTCATAGCTAAGGTATATCATTATGTTGATGACATGATGCAGGCAAGATTCACACAACTACATAATGGACTGTGTGCCAATATGAACCCACACACACACACACACACACATTAATGTGTGTGCTGGCACTCACCTGACTAATCAAACCAAGGCCATGGCAACATATACAGCAGTTGCATGTGCTCAGACTCACCTTTGCAGCTTTCGCCCTCAAACTCCTTTACTGTACATTGGGGGCTTGCAATATCCCTCAGAGTGAGAAGCCTTTAAACCCTGCAGAATGATTTGACTGCGCACACACACTCGTGCGCAGGTCCTCAGTGCTGACCCGCTATGCGCGTTCTGGCAAAGAGACTAAGTAACAGCTCCTGAGCTACATGTCCAATTCACAGAGCCCCGTTTGTGTGTGCTGCTGTGAGTGATGCTTGTCCACTAAAAACAAACACCGGCATTCCATGGCTTGCAACTGTATTCACAGACGGCCGCTCTGAATGTAAAAGGGTACTCAGACACATGGGATGGCTGGCAAATGTATCGGCCTCTGTCACGCGCAGTGTGAGCGGCTCAGTGTGAGCAGGATGGCGACTGTACGACCCCTTCATAAGGCCACCTCACACCCACCTCCCGACACACAAAGGGGTAACAGTAGTAGCAGGGGGGTCCAAAACGTGACTTACCCGATCTTGTCGGCTGCACTGTCAGACCTGGAAAGAGGATAGGAGACATTAGAGTACAGTAGTGTTCATCCAACAACAAGGCTGCTAACTACCATTAGACCAATGTTAAGAGTTCACGTGCGGATATTAGTGGCTTAAAAGTGCCTGAATGTGACTCGTTGCAGCAGCTCTCAACGACATGCCTCATGCTCTGACATGAGACCTCCTCTTGGTCTAGGGACTGTAGTGTAGCGAAGTGGAGTTCTGTATCTTTAAAGGGTAACGCGTATGATCCACATGACATAACAACAAAACCAGCCACACGACAGTAATACAGCCTCACTGCTCCTCACTCCAAAACTGGTGAACGAGCTGCGGATTCTAAGTTTGACGCCAACGCAAAGACACCTCTGGCCACCCGGTGACGTGCGGCATGAGCAAACGGTGCTACAGTGCTGCTACTGTCCCTGCGCGAGGAGTATCCAGCTGCAAACACCGCCCTCGGCTCCCCACAGCACACACACGTCAGACCGCGAGTATTTCTGTCACGCAGTCCACACTGACACTCACGCGGCCGTCCGCCAGAGACACGGAGGCAGAGAGAAATCAAAAGCTGCTAATAGCCGAGGCAGTTACAGTGGCCAATTACATACCTGTCCTACAGACAGACAGACAGACAGACAGACAGCGGTGCAGCCTCGGGGCATACGTTGGAGCGTGTTACCTGCAGAGGAGACATGACATTCCGTGCCCTCTAAAGCCGGCTACAGAACGCTGCTCTCCCTGCAACTGCAGCAGCAGACAGCCCACACTAGCTTGCAGCAGCAGCAGCGTGAAGACAACAAATCCCATAGGTTTACAGTAGAAAGGTAATGTTCCTACTTCTACTGAGGCAGCGGGAGAGAGGGAGGGAGAGGGAGAGAGAGGGAGGGAGTGAGAGGAGGAAGTGGGGGGAAGGAGCTAGAGCGAGAGAGGTATATATATAGAGAGAGAACAGGACATGAAGAAAGAGAGAGAGTGAATCTGCGATGAAGGTAGAGAGAGGGCGATAGTCGTGGCTACGACTCAACTAAAGACTCAACTAAAGGTACAGGACACGACTTTCGCTTCACAATTACATAATGTTTTGCTCCGTTATTGTTCTCTCTCGCTTTGACTCAAGAGGACTGGTGCAGTGACAGTTCTCCCACTGTGTGCCCAGTGTGTATTTAAAGCGTCAATTATCATTTGCATGTTACTTTATTTGAAGGGTCTAAACCAGAACCAGGCGTATGAACCAAAAACATCTCTGCACATATGGAAACATAAATACCAGCTTCTTCATTACAGTGTGCTAATGTGAGCTAAAGAAAAACATAATAATAATTTTTTAATTAATTTAAATGCCAGTGCTAGAACTACACTGCAGCGATTTTTGCTCGTGACGACAGAAATGGTTATTAGGCTGTCGCTAGAAGACGCCCAGGCGCTTAGCCATGCCTAGGTGTAGTTCTAGCTTTAGGCCTTAAACCCTAAAACTGTGAAAGGCTTTTTCTCAGGTCATGGTGTGACAGATGCACTGGGCCAGGTGGAGATAGCTGTCTGATAGCTTTCTTGTCTCCTAAGGTAAGGGAGAGACAATCACCTGAGACGCACTGCTGTACCGCTGGGAGGACATGGGTCACAAATGCAGGCGTGTATCACGTGTATCATGAACACACACGCACTCACACACACATCTGACATATGGGTCTGCTCTTGGTGCTCCAGAGAATACTGCGGTATATTCTCCCCACAGACAGAGATCATATGAGCTGGTGATGTTGCCCGTCTCTCACAGCCAGCTAAAGATTATACTCACAGCAGGGTATGGGAATCACACCTGGTTATCATCCCAGACAAGAGATTCTAAGGCCATATCCTTATTTGTGTCCTTATATGCACTAGGGTTAATGCACCAGGCTAACATTTGTTTGTGTCAGATATCTCACGTGTGAAAACAGATTTCACAGGATTGCGATGCATTTGTTTGAGCATTCAGAGAAACATTTATTTTTGAATAGTGATACAATCAGGGATGAGACAGAACTGCCCTCTAGTGGAGAGAGCAGTACAAAGCAAGTTCCATTGTCACTGTCGTCACAGAGGGGTCTAAATTCATAGATACTTGGATTTTATGAACAGTGTCAATAAACTTTTGAGGGTCTCCTTACCTTAATCCTTATCTTAATAAGGACAGTTTCCAGAGGTTGTAATATGGTAAACATTTAAGGACAACAGGAATAATAACACATCTTTGGATCTGATTTGTATTCTGGGATTGTTTGTCTCTAGGGAAAATGGGTTTAAATAAACAGAGAGGTTTTCACACAGGTATCTGGTATATGTTGCATTGTTGATTTACTGTGCATTGAATTGTGACTTTTTGAATTGTGTTTTTTTGCCACATTTTTAAAATATGCATTAGTACATGTGAACACATCTTAAAACCACTCACACTAAACATCAGCTGTCAATATAAACCAACAAGGTTATACATAACTGATCATTATACTGTATGTACAGCACAGAAAAAATAATGCTAATAATCATAATAACAAATTAAACCCTGTAACGTTGAAACAAAAAATAAATAAATAGCAAAAAACGATTTGTCTGTAAGGGTACATATCAAAGAGAACTAAGTTACAGTGCATATAAACCACACAAAATGAATGACACGCATAACGTCACTTACTTTTCCTCTCGGATTAAGGGGGTCAGGTAGCGGTTAGAGTCGTCGTCATGGCTACTCTGCTGGCTGCTATGTTGGCTGCTGAATGAGGAAGACAAGGGGAGACCTGTCAATTATTACGGTTTAAACTAAATAATACAATAAAAAAGACAAGTTTTCTGTTCTAGGAAAAACGTTAACTAGGCTCCATGCCCCAAGAGGTCCAGTAAAAGCAGTATATAACTACTGTAACATAATACGTTACAGTTTAAACCGGTTTCACTCAGTCCTAACGCAATTCAACTGCATCCAGTAGTCTTAATGTATTTTGGTTAGAGATAGTTTATGCATTATACATGAAATGGGATGTTTTTATTTGACCTTAGAAATCCTGCTAATCTGACATTTTAAAAAAAGTATCTTCGCTTCACCTTTAAAATCCATATTTTGATCATTATCTTTTAATTTCCATATTTATTGAATAACAGCTTTACACCATCTCACTAAAGAGCACCTTGATTGGCAGTCCTGTTTATGAAACTGCCACTTTGGCATCAGTGGTTGATGCCAAAGATAAAAGAGAGATGAATGCTGTCCAAGCTCCATGGCTATAATTCAAGAGTAACTCCAATTTGTTATATCTGTCTCTATGTGCCTGTTTAGAAATGACAATGAATGAAAGAAAGCTAAATCCACAAGACAGAGTTGATGTAAATAGTCAATAATGTATTGGACGTTTTACAGTAAACCAGATGAGGAATATGGAAGTCCATAGAGGACTAAATTCAAATGAAAATGCAATCCCAAATAGCATTTTAATTGTGAAACAATTCCACGCTTTATGCATCCATCCATCCATCCTCATCCGCTTATCCAGAGTCGGGTCGCGGGGGCAGCAGCTCCAGCAGGGGACCCCAAACC
>JAOEGT010000005.1:2704647-2721879 GCA_025447795.1 Speoplatyrhinus poulsoni
TCGGGGAAGACCCAGGACCAGGTGGAGAGATTATATCTCCAAACTGGCCTGGGAACGTCTCGGGATCCCCCAGTCAGGGCTTGCTGATGTTGCTCGGGAAAGGGAAGTTTGGGGTCGCTTGCTGAAGCTGCTGCCCCCGTGACCCGACTCCGGATAAGCGGGAGAAGATGGATGGATGGAACACATTGATATCCACTTATCATTGAAATCCACATATGCATCAAATCCCATAGGAAATTAATACAGGTCCATTTGGAACAATGTTGTGCGTTCTATAGGTACTAACATAAAAACTGATTTTACTCAAAAAGTTAGACATCTAAAGTGTAGGTAATAACATGGGAACATAAACAATTAAACATGAGCTGCTAGGATGTCCTAGCAGCTTCAATTATGAAATGATAAAGTTACAGCAAAAAATATTCCCCGTCCGGGTCCATTTGGACCCATTTTGTGCATTATAGGGATTTATAATTATTAAATAACTACAGCTCAGCAACAGAAGATTGATTTAAAACCCCAGAATCATAAGACTGCATTTCGTGTTTGTCTAGACAAAGAAGGCCGACATAAATATATTATACTGTTTAAAACAGTTGATGCACACAAGAGTGAAGTGTAGCTGAAGGCGTTACTGGTGCTAGTGGTAGCCTCGTCCTGTATCTTGTGATCTCCAATTTATTTATTAGCCACCACAATCAGTCTGGAACTTTTCTATTTTAAAACATGCCATAAAGGCTGTACTAACACACTGGACTACCTACTTTTATCTCACCCAATCAGTATGTTTAAAATCAGCCCAAGCTCAAGATGTACGCTGATGTCGTCGTCTTGGGAAGAAAGTAAGCTATAGTTGCTGATTGGCTGTTTTGCTTTTAAAACGGGTGACACTCACTTTGCACTGCAGGTTTCCAGACTGATACTGCCAAATGAAATGGAAGCTTGCAAGATCAAGATGGTCTTGTGAGGCTAAGCTGCTGGTTCTTCAACTTCACCATGTGTTTTAAGCGTGGGGTTTAGCTTCTGAGGGTGTTGTATTCATTTGAGCTCAAAGTTAACAAGCGTTCTTGAGAATGAATGATTGAAAGTGTGGAGAAAGCCCAATTAAACCTTTAAAAAAATGTTGTCAGTGGTGCTACTAAATAACAGTGCATCAAACTTGAGAGAATTAAGACAAGTAAGAGGACCCTTAATCTGTCCCAGCCAAGATGAATTGTTCACATGTTTAACTCACCTGAGAAGGGCAGGAACATTCTTATTTTTGGAATGTTATTTTTGGAATGAAATCAGTCTCTAGTAAACTGTACATACAGTATAAACAGTCATGGACCGACCCATCCCCTTCTCACTGTATCTGTGCCTTTCTCATCTGAGTGGTTCAGGGTGGCACTTTTGAGAAGCTGCTGTGATCTAACACTTATAAAATTCCAAATAAAATGTATGGGTACTGCTAGAGCAAAAGTGTGTGTATAGCGCAATGTATCATTCTTATGGAATGGATGATGTCATCAATGTAGTGCATTCACTGCTAATGCCCCAAATCACATTTTTATTTAATGGAAAAGTAATGGAGAGGTATCTATGTATATCATTTATAAGGGGAGGCCATATACATTTACGTGTCTCAAGGCTTTGCAGAGAAATCTCTGATTTCAGGTAGGTGAGAACATAATGTACTTTACGAGCAAACGTTCAATATTTAAGAATTAAATGAATTCCTAAATTAAATGTGTTTTTATAGTCATGCTTAATGCTTAAACAAGTACTACATCTAAATGACTGAGAATGCTCTACAGTGCCAAGGGTGACATGCTGAACTTTGATGATGAGTAATAAAACCAAAGCACAGCTGCAACAAATCATGCCCGTCTTCCTGTCAATGCTTATTTTGCAAGGTTAGTAATACTCTGATGCCTTAATTGCAAGCATAAATTATATATTCTCAGTTATTCATCCACGGCTGTATCAGTGGGCAGGTAGTAATTAAGCAGAGTGCCCATAAATCTCTAATGTAACAATTGTTCAATTGTACATCTTAAGGTTAAATGGTCTAATGTTTGTTTTTGTACTGCATCTTATAAAAACCACTAGAACACATTTTGGAAAAATTAAAAGATAGTCTTGTCTGCTTTAATCAGACAATTTAAAGTAACCAAGAGCAGATAATGCTTCATTACATTTAGAAGTGATTTGTATTCATATTGTGTACTTGGGAAGGTAAGGCTTTGGAATTATTTATTCCAAAGATTTCAGCCTTAAAAATTTATTTTTAACTAGAAGTAATAAAAAAAATAAACATATTGTGTACATGTTATTAGATACGTTCATAGTTCATGTCTATAACATAATTTACCCACATTATATAAATAACAAAAATAAGTTGATTTGGCCGCACAGCCCAGTATACAGTTCAACATGTTCCCTCTCCCTCATGGTGGCATTCCCTTTGTCATTTCTCCACAGATCCCGACCCCTCCATCCCCAGCAGTCCCAGGCGTTAGCCCTCAGCAGCCCACCAGCGGTCCCAGTCGTTGGCCCTCGGCAGCCCACCAGCGGTCCCAGGCGTTGGCCCTCGGCAGCCCACCAGCGGTCCCAGTTGTTGGCCCTCAGCAGCCCACCAGCGGTCCCAGGCGTTGGCCCTCGGCAGCCCACCAGCGGCACCAGCAGAGCCGAGCGCTCTTCTGCTCCGTCACCCTGGCGTCGCACGGCATTCTTTCCCACAGGCAGACGCATAGTTCCAGCGTCTCCTCATGCAAGGGGGCCTGGGACCCTGCAACAGGCGTGGGGCACTTCAAAGGCCGGCCGGCCCACAGCTGCAGCCTGTCGCTCCGGCAGCCAGCTCCAGTTTGTAATCATTATTAAAGGCTTGACCCTGGAGGCATCTCTGCCGCTGTTCGCACCCCGGCCCTCCCCCCTGATAACGCGGCACGGGGCTCCTCTCAAAGCGACTCCAGTTACCCGTCGGTCCACCGGAGGGAGGAAGACAGTGCAGATGCCCGTCTCCATGCCGTTTTGTGACTGTCCGCACACCAGACCTGTACAGTTTAACAGTTTGTGATGTTCCGCATAGAGGAGGACATGTTCCAGTTGAATACTTTGCTACTGATCGCTGTGATGTACACGTCTGTATAGCCAGTTAACTAAAGTGCTGTGGACCAATGAACTAAAACCTACATGTAAATAACTACATCATCGTGTAAACAGCACACATGTAGAAATGTTCTTGACACAGTGACATTGTTTTGGTTGTAGGGAGCATCATATGGGTTATTTTCCCAGTGGATAAAAATGATTATATACTGTACCTGCATAGAAATCCACTGCTTTAATCATGATAATGCAATAACATGGTGATTAATAATGTGTGTTCATGTTGAGGTCAGGGGATTGCTGTGATGGCTGACCCATTGGTTTTCCCACATTGACCAATTGTCATGCACCAAAGGGTTGGGTGATTGTTATCTTGTTAGCTGTATTGTGCCCGCTTCTTATTACAATACAAAATAAACGTGCAGCAATGTGCTCGCCAGCTATTCAGGCTCTTAATCTTATTACTTGTAAATCAATGCAATTTATTAACACGACATATACTTCTTCTCTTTTAATAAAAGCAACCAATGCGGTGCGCCGCCTCAATGCAAAACAAGAGAACAACAATAAGTTGCTGAAGGCAGTCATTACATTGCACACTTGTCCCGTACATGTGTAACCTGAGGAGCCTTGGGCCAGATGTTAATGTGTTAACAGCCAGAGCACTCCTTTTCCTTTTCTCATTAATTCCTCACGCCCTGTATTGATGTAATGTCCCCCAGTCGCTCCAAAACAAGAGCAACAGCAGGTGTCCAATAATGCCAGTGAGCTGGATGGGCGGGGTTATTTCCAGGTGTGCTGCCGTGATAACAAACGCAGAGGTTGATAACCAGTCATTAAAGATTCCATGCCTTGCACGACACACATTGGAAGCGTGATCTCCAGCTGAAACAATCCATCCCTATAAAACAATAAATCTGTTAACAATAAGTCATTGGTTTTACTGAGGCTTTATATCCTTCTAGGAATGAACGGCCTTTTGACAGCTGACTTTCCATAAAACCGTGTTTATGTCACTTCTGTTGATCTACAAGGGGTAGTAATACATCACACAGCTAGACAAGTTGGACTAATCACACTGTTCATTCAAAATGCTTTCTGCAAGTCAACGTTTCAGAATATTTCATAATGTCAACTTGTGCAGTGCTGAATGAAACACGGTTACGACAGAGAGATGTATTGCAAAAAATGTAGCCGATATCATAGACAAATCCTTTATGATTTAAAATAACCACTGTGAAAAATGTATATTGTAATGATTTTAAAAAGCAAATAGAGGTGACACATTCAGCTGTGTTTACATTGGATCCTTTCGTATAGATAAGCATATTTGCTATTATGTGCTGTCTGGCAGAGACTGCGTATGATGAGTGTGACTGAAATTCCCACGACTGGTGATTTATGTCCTATTGCACCATCGTTGCAAAGGACTCTCCAAGGACATCTGAAGCCAAATAACAAATCAACAAAAGCACATCCACATTCATTATGTGATATGAAAACATATGTAGAAATGCCATCAAACAAAGGCTGTGATCTCTTAGTTACATTGCAGCATCCCAGTTACATACTAGCTAGCGAGTTATAATGTGTTTGCCTAGCATTGTGTGGAGTTAAGTGGCGGTTGAATGGGAATCATTCAAGAGCTGATGGTTTCAGACAGATGCAAAAGTCAACCCAGACCAGCTAGCCATCTTTGTCCACACTCTCCTTTTGTTTTGATGATTTGTTTATTTTTGGTTTCCATACAGTCAAGTCCCCGCTGAGCTGAGAGTGCTACCGGTCCTAGACATAACATGGGGGAGGAGATAGACGAGAGAGAGAGAGAGAGAGAGAGAGAGAGAGAGAGAGAGAGAGAGAGAGAGAGAGAGATAAAGAAAGGTAAGAGAGAGAGAGAGAGCGATAGAGAGAGAGAGTGAGAGAGAGAGCTCCACAGGACCTCCCAGGCTTGCTTGCTGTGCATACTGTATGGGTAAAGGGGGTGGTGCTGGGGGGCACGTTCGAGTCGGATGCCAGGAAGGGCTCAGGGGTCCCAGTGGCACGAGCCTCCAACACGTAACAAGCGCCTTGCAGTTGTCCCTGGCCTTGACCCTGTCTCGTCTTAAGACACACATGGAGCTCAGACAGGAGCGAGCCGCAGGGACGTGATCAATTACACTCTGTCATTCTATAAGAATATCTATTTGCTAATAGCCTTTCCATTACGGCATGTCTGCCAATGTAGGTGAGATTTGCTTATAAACTGAGATGTGAACTGGAACGCTCTAGTTTGATTGTAAAAGAACGCCTGACACTCCCGTTAATGCAAATAATGCCATTTTAGTGTCCATGAAAGTGTTTACATGACCCTCGTAGGATGGGAAGAAGTCCAGCCAAAAAGTGACGGTGTCATGACCTTCAGAGAAATATGTACCAGTGTTAACACATTTTAACACCGTCCTACAGTTTTCTGCCCATATTCTTCATGCTAGCTCTTCCCTGGAGAAAGTCCCAGGAGTTTGATAGGCAGGCCAGGAGATGTCTCAGCTTATTGCCTCCTGTTACAAGACCATAACAGGCTTTGCTCGGTGAGTAACAAGGACACATTCCCTGGCTCCCTCCAGGCCCTTTGGGAGGCTATGGAACACGTACGGGAATCTATAATGTAGCCTGCATGCCGGGTGGTAAGTATGGAACAAAATACAGTAGGTTAAGTCTTTGTCTGACCAAAATATCAGATTCAGACTCCAGCCACTGGCATTATAAAAGGGTAATTTAAGGTGCAGTCCTTCAAAATGCAAAAGCCTACTATGTCCAGATGGGTCTATATGAAATAATCCTCCACACTGTGCTTGAACAAAGCCACTCGTTCACTACAAGGGACAGAATGTGCCAACACTCAACACACTGTATAATACCAGCAAGCCAAATGGCATGCAAAGTAAACTCGGAATGACTAATACCACTGTTTGTGTTTTAAAGTGTTTTAGAGGCAATAAAATGTCAAGCTGACTCAAGTCTAAACCTGACAGGTCCATGATTTTATGAATATTTCCACATTAAAAACTGAAAAAAGGAAGAGACTATGGCTAATGTTTATACTTTCTTGGTTTGTTGGGATGCCAAAAACATCACAGGTTATAATTTTTCAAGACAAGAGGCATTTAAACCTCACAATGATAATATGTTTTCCTCCCATGAAGTGCTCTATTACATTTGGCCAATCTGTTCAATCTGTTTACATTGTTATTGTAGTAATGCATTTATTTTACGGGTTTCTGTAAAACTAAAAACAATCAATCATAATTTAAATAAACAGTTTTAATAATACTTATATCACCAGTGATATCTTCATATATAACAGTTTACAAAGTGTCCTTGTCAAGAATAATCACTCCGCATGTTAAAGGTTGTGGAAATTGGCCAAGTCTGGATTTCATGGAACCTGAGCTGCCCCTGTCTTCTACTGACCAGGGAATATACTAAATGCCCCACGTGCATTATGTGACCATGAATTGTGCATTGGAAAATGTGTCTTTTAATGTTTCTCTAATTGGGGGACATTAATCAATTGTGCTCCATCAGCAGAGGCTAAGAGGGCTTGCAAATGTCTGCCCACCATCCAGCTTTCTGACCCGAGACCAGCTGGCTCTCAACCCCCGCTTTGCTGCAAGAAATCACTTTTGACTACATCCATCAAAGCAACATTAATATTCTGCTCCAGCCCGCCCACTTCTTGGACCGCAGTCAGGCTCCTAATTACCTCAGGCCTTGCCAAAAGAAGGGGACTGTCGAGAGCAATGACTGTATCAGCTCTGCCTCCATGTCAGTTACTATACATTTATACTCCATGAGGGACTAGTGACTCTTTTAGGCTCGTACACACTGGATAAATGGGATGTGGGGGGATGGACAGAGGGGGGAGGGCGTGGTATCAGAAATCAGGGACAATGGCAACAACTGCACATCTAATATAGACCCTTGTTTATCACAAGTTTGTAATCGGATCCCCACTGCAATGCCAGCGAGCACAATGGAATGGTGATCAGGGAGCTATTGTTTTTCAAGCTAATTAGGCCACTGACCATACTTTTGAACCCTCAGAGGTGTACAACCCCAGAGTTAAATACAGCTAAAAGTGGCATACATCCCTGTACCATTAAAAAGAGCCTTACAAGTCCATGGTATTTGTGGATGTGTTATATGATGGCCTAGTTATCTAGTCATTACATCGTCCTGGTGAACATAACGCAGTACTTTGGGAGCCCAGTATACATGCAACAGTTGTTTATGCTTTCAAAGAGCTTTAATGTGGCCCATTTAATCTATTATGCATCAAAATCACATTGTCCTGTCAAGACCCATGAAGGCAAGGGATTGGCTCGCAAAGCTGGTGGTGTTAACGGTGGAGGTACCCTTTCCAAAAGGTAGATGTAAATGTAAATAATCAACCCCCCCCCAAAAAATAAGAAAAGACAACCGCCCTAAATAAATGTTAGTGATTCGATGAAATCAATTCTTAAACATATAAAGTATGCTCTAATGCATATGCATTTTCAAATACGCCACCATTAGTACCCTACGCATTATTTAATATCCCAGCTCCACTCAACTCAGTTACGTGGCTGTTGATACATACATTCAGCACTAGGAATGGGAACCATTATATCCAGAGAAAGCAAGAGTTCCAAACTAGTCTTGTGGAAACAACCTTTGACCTTAGAGCATTAGCCCCTGACCTATAACAGGTGGAGGCAGTGTCTTTTCCAGCCAATTGGACCAAGTGTCAGGGGTCCGCATGCAACTACTCCCGGCTCTTCAGACCAATATTATTGTTTTGCTGATGAGTTCTCAGACAAACATGGAGTAGACTACATGTGCGGTCTTGAAGCACATGTCGTTTCGGGCGTAGATGCTGTGTCTGGGACCAGTGAGTGGCTAAGCTATGAGATGGCGTGCCACAGAAAACAACCCAAACACCTGTCTTGCTCTCATGGCCCACCATAATATTGAGAATCCAACTAGAAGTGTGAATATGGAAATAAAAGTGCTGCCTCTAGCCTTGAATGCAGGGAACAGTTGGCTAAGAATAGCGTGTCATTTAAAGCATGTAAATATGGGATCATGCGGATCCTTCTGTTGAGAGAAATAAAGTGCATGCATGTTCAGAAATACACCTCACATAGTCATCAGATAAATTATTAAGTTTAATAAATGCAAATTATTTACGTTGTGCAGTACAGTATGTTATATTTGTTGTTTGTTGTCAAACACACGAATATAATAAAAAGAATGAGAAGAAACTGCTTGAAATTAAGTTCAGTGTAAGTGGTTTGGTAATGTGTTAAACATGTTTCAAACTAGACAACATGTACTACAAAATATTTGAAGCCATATATTTTAATTTAGTATGTTTTGTACTATAACTATTGGCTCAAAAGCACAGCATTCTATTGGCTCTGGACCAAATGGATAGTCTGTGGTCTGATTCTGAAGTTATGTAGACCTTGTGGGTAGGTGGCTTTATGAGACTTCAGAGCAGAGGCGGTATTGGAGGGCAAGCTGCTCCAATAAGTGTCGGCAATCTCCCTCTGTTCTGTCCTCATCGTGGGGAGAATGCATGCAAGTGGCCCTTAGAGACTTGCCCTGCCGTGGCTCTCAATGGCATACAAGTTTTAATGGAGAGTTCAGGGAGAGTTCCTGACCAGCAAGGCCGTGAGCCAGGTGGCACATCATAGTGTGCCTGTGCTCAGCTATCCCCAGAATGCGACACAGTGGCGTCAGAACGTTCGCCTCTGATCAGAAAGAGTAGGGCTGGGCAAGATGGTGTCGCCAAATGCTGCGTGGACTGTGGCCCAGGCTCACTATGCCAGCATGTCCAGACTGCTGTCTTTTCTAATGTAGGAACCCCAAAGAATTTCACAGCATTTAAACAGAATACAATTATTAATATTATTATTGTTATTTAAAAAAATATATACATATATATATATTATTTTATTCTGTTTTACTGTCGATTTACAGGAAAATATTATAAATATTTTTATCACAGATCAACAAGATTTAGTCTTTCTTGTTGTTTCAATCTTGCATTTGTTATCTCTTCTAGTATTAAAAATCCTTTAAGTGGAATGCTGATCTGCAGAACCACCTATGCCTATTTATTATTTATTTTAGCCTTGCACTGATTTTGTCAGATTTTATATTCACTCAATCTTTTCCAAATTCTTTCTCTATACTTTAATTGTTTAACATTTAGTTTGTATCCCAATTAGTCAAGCAAAAACAAGCTCAGTGAGTTCTCCCAGTAAATACCAGTCATGTGTAGCACAGGTGGCAACATGATAGAACAGAGATGTCAAATTTAATAAGCAAAAACATGTGACTATGGCTGTTCATAATGGCTCACTACTGCCATCTGCTGTATATCTGTGACTCGCTTTCAATATTTGGATGCTAAATATTAAACTGAAATGCTTATGTGTTTTGCATTGTATAGCAAGATTCACCTGTCCACAGAACCGGTTTTAAATTACATAGTTTTTGTATTCCTCTTTCAGTTGTATATTTCGTCACTTTTGAAGAGCCCACAAAAGCCTCTTATGGTTAGGACAACAAGGACTAATTAGACCGCTTACAGTCCACAAAGTGGCTCTGTCATCTGGTGACCATTGAAGAGAGAATCAGTCCCCTGCCACTCCCAGCTGCTTGGAGACATTAGACAAACCTTCCGAGTGCCAGCTGTCTCACTCTGTTTTCACTACACAATCCTCCAAAACCACAAGCATTACAATATGGCTGCATGTCTGTCTGTCTGAAGTCAGATGGAGTTAGTGTAGCTTATGCCTGTTGTCTATGATCCCTTAACAGTGATCCCTTTACAAAAGTTGTGTTTACATGTATCCAACTATTATTATTTATACACAAAAATACAGTACATACATAATGTACATACATACACACACATGCACACCATGCACACACACGCACACGCACACACGCACACACGCACACACACAGTAAGCATTGTCAGAAGTTGTTAATTGTTGTCATTGCAAAAATAAAAAAAATTATATATTGAATACAGTAGTAATATTTCCTTATTCTAAGTGAAATAATAATTTTCTGATATTGTTGAGTAATATATGTGAAATATGAAATTAAGTAAGTGTATGTACTCTGGTAATTACTGTGAGTAGCACCTACTCCTACAGTATGTGACAGGCTCATAATGTTTTAATAATTAGGCCTAAAGGAGATTTCAGACATATTAGCCTTATGAAGCTACCCTAATGTAACCAGATTTAAAATTCCCTTTGTGAATAAGGACTGGATTGGGGAGTGTAAATAGTGTCCTGGGCGTAGACCTCTGATTCATTTAGATACTATTGGACAGCATTTAACTAATCGGAGTTGCTGCAAGTGCTTTGATCGCCTCATCTAGCTCTACATACTATACCACTATTTTGAAACACGCTTGTCTTAAACTTCATCTCACTAACCCACCCTGATTGATCCGCCAAGCAGGCTGGCTGTGAAAACGCTAGACAGGTTTTCCAGACTATAATCTCAGTGAAATAAATTGAGCTGAGAGAAATAGTGGGGCTATAATAAACCATGCATGGACAGACATATTATCTGACCCATGGATGTGAGACTAGCATACTGTATTACAATGTTTTGTTACTTCTGGCAATTGAAAACATATACCTGATGACATTCCTAGCAACAACACAGCACATGAAGTACTGTACAGTAATTGCAATGCAATTTATTATTATTTGATTTATTATAATACCGATTAGCTGGTGCAAGGAAATACTACTTTTCCTGTGCTAACAAAAAAAGAAGAAAAACAAGAAAAAGAAAATATAAACAAATGTCAACTGTAGGGCCTACACATATAAATACACACATACATATACAGTACATAATACTCATACATATACAGTACATATACTGTACATACACACATACATATGCATAATACTCATACATACTACCGAATAATCTATAAAAATGTATATGCACTGCACTCTACAATGTCCCATATGAGCAGACATGAGATTTACCTTTAAATTATTTTTAAACCCGGCGTTATTCTGAGCTTCATCAATATGACCTGGATAAGAGTTCCATTCAACCATAGCTCTTTACAATATTGTGCACTGTTGTTTTTGTTTTCATTCTATTTTTACTTCTGATGACATGTTGACTTGTTGTGTAGGTGTGTAAATTCAGTAATAAGGTTCTGTTGATGATTAGTTATAACAATATTTCAATTTTAATACAGTATATCTTGCAAATTACTGGTTACAGCCAAGCTCATTAATATAACAATACAGTGCGTTACTCCCAAATGGCAGTGCTGAGTCAACAACACCATCCGTCTGTTCATTAATTAAGTAATCTCTTAAACAGGCGTGCAGTCTGTTTACACCTGCACCATAATTACACCTGTGATGGCTAATCATATCATTTACATAATAGTGTGCACGTAGCATTTTTGTTTTTAATTGATTCATCCCATGCTTCATTCAGATAATAACACAATCTATTATTAAACCACGAGGACCTGTACATAATGCATTATGAGTTACTATATTGTGTGAGTCTGCTAGAGATAAACATGGAGCAAAAGCTCAACATCTCAGTAAGTGTGTTGAAGGTCGCTTGGTTTCACCCGACGGAGGTGCGTCAAGGAATGCAACGTTCGAAACGTAAAGTCAAATTGACGGAGGAACTCAGAACAGGTCAAAATACAAGCAGTTGGGATTGACTATTCTGGACACTTCCCTCTAAAGCAGACAGCTAAGTACTGAATAATGATTTAGTAGATATGCTGATAAATATACCAAAAGATTTAGCTTCAGCTCCCAAGGCCAGTCAAGGTTAGTTTGCTGATATCACAATAGTGGCATACTGCACAGAATGTTATGCGTAATTGTGTACATTTATAGTTGCTAAGATACATTTTGTTTCTGCACATAGTAGCTCTATATAGAATGTATCTATACAAAGTGTGACTTCATAAACCTTCATTGATCAAGCGACCCTGCCAATCACGGCAGTACCTTATTTTAAACTAAACTACAAAACAACGTTACTTTACTAAGTGCTGTCAAATGAAATGCTGTTCATACCGCATGGACCATCTGCAGTCCATCTGCTCTGTGTGAGATGGGAAATGAAAACCGCAGAGAGGATAGCAGAAACAGAGGGAGAGAGAAATGCTTAGGAACAGACAGATAACATGAGTGACAGCGAGAAGGGAAAACGTCCAGTAGCCTGCCTTTTCATGACTGTAACCAGGCCGGTAAGGTCTGCCAGGGCCAAGATCCTCTCTCCTAGCTGTGATTTTATGGCAGGCCTATTTTATTTTATTTTTTTATCCGAATGATAACACATTTTCTTTCATCTAACATCCATCACAATATATGATGTCTGGGCAGCACCAATGAGATCATTTAGTATATGTTCCTCTTGCTACGCCAACAGATGGCGCTAGTGCTGCACTGCAGAGCATGGCCAACGCTTGCAGCCAATCTGAACCACCATAATAAATACCAAGAGCCTTTTATACATTCCCACCATCACTGTGATGGAGATATTTGTATTAGATGAGTTATGTGTCCATGAGCATATTGTACAGTATGTGTATTCTGGGGATGGGGTATATGAAAAGAAAGGGACTGCTGTATGTAAGTCAGTAACACCCACCCTCTTATGTAACTTAGCCGTACAGTAAAATGAAATCCTCAAACAAAAGCTTTGTCTCGATGCATGCTGTTGCTTTATCTGCATGGGATATCATCCTTTTGGCTGTGTGCTGTATCTGTCAGTTTATAAAGCATGTCTGCCATCAAACATAAGCGCTTTAAGGATGCACAAATACCATCTTTAAATGTATCTACAGTATGTCGTCTCCCGTTCTTTCCATACAGCGTGGAGATACCCAGCCATTTTCAATCTACAATATTGCAGGGGTAAAGATTGTCACCAGGATTACTATAAAACAATATTTGCATTGCATACAGTTAATTTGTGTAAGGTTTTACATTTAGCTTTGGGCTAACATAAACAATGTGATTGTAAATTATAATAACTGCATAAATGAATGCTTGTTTTGTCACTGATTTGAAAATGTGTCTGTTCAGATGTGCAGCACTGATAAATGTAAATGTAATATGCCAACAAACGCATAATGACACTAAAAGGCAAGTGTTGCCTCTTATTTGCATTTGACCATACTGTATGAACTCTATACGATACACATTTCTGCTGCTAATAATATCAATAATTTAAAAATCATACCATGAATCGTAGATTTAGTATTTACCATTTGGAGGTGTAAACTGACCAGAGACACTGGCCTCTGCCTGGAGTTGGTCCCGGGGTGCTGCACAGCATCTGCCCACTGCTCCCTTGAGGGATGGGTTAAATGCACAGAACACATTTCTCTACATTTACATGTATGTGTATGTGACAATAAAATCCCCTTTATATAACTTGGCATCATTCAGAACAGATACAAACATAACTAGTATTTAAAGACTGCTACGAGAGAAGCAACATATGTAAGCATGTGTATGTCCGTGTTCGTGTATGACCTGGAGCATATTTTAGCAATAAGAAAACTCCTGCTATGGATTCTCTTTTCTTTTTTGAAGAAACCAACAAGCAACAGTCACACAAAGACAAGGTCTAGTTGATTTTCCCTACGGCATTGGCCGTGACTAAAAGTGATGTGCTTTGTTTTGCAATAGCCACATTTACAGATGGCGCTGCCCGAACCCTGAGATGACAAAGCCTTTGAATCACACTGAAAAGATTATAATTCTGTACTTTTCAATTTCCGCTCAGTTGACGCACGATCCCTCCCACATTATATGCCAACACAAGGAGGGAGGGACAAAAAGAACAGCTGAGAATATGACAAATAGAAGCATCCCGATAATTCAGAATGTGAGGTGGCATGCTAAACATTTGTGTGACGTTGCTGAGACATTCAAGTAATTGCCAAGTTCTTAGAATAGAACACACTCTTTTGTATTAATTATCCATGTTGTTGGACGTTGACTGTGTGCATAAGAAAGCGAAGGCACTATTGATAAAATATGTTAAATCAGCTCAATGGCAATGTCATGAAATCCCATGTTGAATGTGCTCCGGCGCTTGCATATAGAGTACTGTATAGCAGTAATTAATGAAGGCTAGCGGAAAGAAAGAAGTAATTCTCTCTATTTTGCGAGTATGATGAAAGAGATAGAAACTAAATGTCCTTCATGTAAAGAATGCCGTTTGCTGAAGCGGCTTTAGTGAACATTGATATGCACTGCATATTTGTATGCTTTCCTACATTAGAGATGTGGTCTGGAGCTTTTAAAATGAACCACCCACCTCAATCAATGCGTTCATTAGCATAGTCTATACAGCTGCTACGGGTGCTGTGGAAACTTAATACTAATCTTGAATTGCAGTCAGTCAGCCTGGAATGGGGACAGTTCCCATGGTGCACTTGAATACAATTACAGTTGTCAAAAGGGTTCCAGAAAAACAGCCCATCCAAATAAAAGGTTTATATTAGAGGTACTGTAGGCTATACAGTAACTAGTTGTTTTTCATTTTCACTACAGCCTGATATATTTTCCTTTTATTTGGTATATCAAGCTGATATAGTCAGTTATTTGGTGTGCTTTTATAGTCATTGTAAATAATAGGCAGAGTACACAATATATTGTATTTCCAATGCAAACAGCTATACCTCTATTTGGACATTCATGAGTGAATGGTGCAGTAAGACTCATTTGCTTTAGGCTGAGCTTACAGAAATTGTTACATTGGACTTCATTTTCAGGGGAAGAGTAAAAGGCTTGGTTACCAATCACAGCCTGTGAAGTACTTCACGGCTCTGTGTGCCTCTCCTTTGCCAGCACTTGTGCTCTGCTTGTCCTCTGTCAAATTGAATGGCTCTCTCCTCCTAATAACCTCATAGAAGTGCTCTTTCCCTCTCTCTTTCCACTTATTCTCTCCCTCCTTCTCTATGTCCGTTACTCTTTTCTCACATAAAAGATTTCCCTTGCATCATCTAACACATTATTCAGGGAGACATGGAGCAAGCGATCATGGGAGGTGGGAAAGGGAATAATTGATTTTTTTAACACACCCTGGCAATGCTTCAATTTGTGCTCTAATTTATATGAGGTCTTCGCTTGTTGCCTGTCTGTTTACTTTTTCAGAAACCCCACATATCTCAGCTGGTGGGGTGTGTGCTTGGGCAGGGTGAGGGGCACCTAAGACATTATTTCCCTCTACCAAAAATATATTGTTGAAATTCAATTCTCAAGAATGCTTCACAAAAACTAAGGACATTTGTGAACACTTGGACGTGCTGTTTATGAGTGACACAACCACGTTAGCTGAGTTGCGACTAATGCTGGTTGAAGAATGGGATGCCATCCCACTGTTTGTTAAATTAATAATTGCTTATTCTTTAGACTTCAATCATCCAATCAACCAAACACCACCAAACAAGAGTCATTTGTCTTACAAATGTGGCACCATATAAGACTTATTGCCAAAAAGCATTGTTACAACAAAGAAATAATTAATGTCCTAACTTTTTTGTGTTATATATAAAGGACAGACCACTTGAAAATGAATTTAACTCTATGGGAGTAAGGTGGTTGTGAAACAGACTTGCCTTTAAAGACTTTGGTTATATAAGCAAGGGATGACGAGGGGAATAGGGAAACACGGTGGGTGGAAACAAGCACATCGCAGGTGAAAGCAATAACGGCAATCAGGGTGTGACAGTAGGTTTCATGGGGATCAGGCAGGGGCGTAGGGTCTGACTCTAGGCTGGAAGCAGCCGTGACTTGTGGTGACGGGTGGTATTGCAGCCAGAAGAATCAGATGCAATACACACCCTATACATAAATTCGGTATCGGTTTTACTGCTCCGCAAAAATGATTGCAGGTGCCACCCTTGACTCATATGGTTCTTAATGCTTATATTCATATATAATATATAGTCTCTTTATGCTTATGTTCAAATATAATATATTTTTTAAACAATGTCAATAAAGCCAGTTTTGATGATTATTTGTCATGACGTAATAATTAGTTTTACGCAGTTTTTCCTTGTTTTTATTCCTTTAGTCCGTAAGGGTTCATCGATCAAAATAATCAATGCATTTTTTCATACATATTAATCAAAGTTGTGAATAGCTTCATGTATATATTAGGCCTGCTCACTGTGTTCAATGGAAGCGCCGGGGGATGTTGGCTTCCTCTTGATAGTCTTGACTAATCACAGTTTGATACGGTTTGATAACTGACCTGAAGACTTATTGATTTGATTGAAGATAGGATAATTTATTTTATTTTTTACGAAGGGACGTAAATTCGTCTGAAACTCCTCACTTCATTAGAAGTGCAATATCGTGTTTCACCACACATTCGCCATTAATTTTGAGGGGCACTATTTCATTCATTGTAGGATATTTGAAACAAAGAAGAGAGATCACACTACAACAATAGCACATGAATGCCAAACATGTTAAACAAATTGTTATGATGAAAATGCAACTACAGACAGAAAAAACAGGGAAGCTTGGCATCCCTTGGGCTCTGGGAGAAAACGCCACTGACTGTAACCCCCATAAATAAATCTACATATGATGGGCATGATCTAGAATGAGCAGCAGGTACAATGAGAGTAATCAGAGACGTCGCATGGCTTTACGAAGTGTGCCACCTCCCACGGCCCCATGCCCAAGAGGGCCTTACGCCTGCACATGCCAACAAAGTGAATTCCACTGTGTTACATTCATTTTGGTAGAATGTGATTGTGAGCTTATGCATTAACGTGATGTAAAATTTCACACCAATCAAAGTCCAGTACCAAACAACTTGATCGACAGGCATTGTCCGACAAATAAAACATTCCGTCTGGCATCCTGGCAGGTCAACTCCGTCAACTTTCAATTAAATTAGTTGTGAAAATTGCAGTAAAAGACTCTGGGACATCAGACAATAGACAGCATTAGGCCTAGCTACCTAGACACAATATTGCACAGGGTCAAAGGGAAACCAGCTCTCAGTTCCTACATTCTGACTCCCACAGGACAGCCATCTCCCGAACCTCAGCACTTACGTACT